>BGPR01006990.1:8201-23917 GCA_013235015.1 Araneus ventricosus
TCAATAACTTTTTGTTACTCTTTAACAGTTAACAGGAATTCTTGAAACTCTCGCTTTGTTTTTCATAATGAGCACATTTACTTAAATGCAAATTTATATTTAAAAGTAACGACAATAAAAATTTCTAATGAATGCATCGAAATGTATCGTTTCTACATAAAATAAAACTGCCTGGCCTTTCCTAAGTTAAAGACAATATTCACTATGCACAATATTCATTATGCGGCATTCACTATGCACATATAACGTTCGGGTCAATATGACCCGAACACTAAATACTAAGAAAAGGGGCCTATGTCCTCCATGTTTTTAGAACAAAATTATGTTTCGAGAAAAATAAGTCATTTTTAACAGAATAAACTTGATGTATTTGAAAAATGATACAATGAATATGTAGTTATAAGCATATGTATGTAAAATAAAAAGATGAATTAGAATATATTTTTTTAATTCTTACCTTTCTTTTCCATATATAATTCAGGCAAAAAATATTAATGTTGCTTCCATGTATGTTTTTGTAATTCTTACACAATATATTTGTTTTATTATCATTGCTTCATCGACCGAACATGCACCAGGCAAGTTTATTACTCAACTTAAAATTAGCAATGGATGTTAATGATAAACCAATTTGCCATTCATCCTGCATTCTTTTGAGTATATTATGCGACTCTTTATTTGTATAGAGATGTTGTTTTTCCTGAATATATGAATCAATTAATAATTTCTCCAGTTCTTTTCAAAAATTCTTTTCGTTGATTTGTTTTCATTCCATTGTTATTTATTCATGTCCAGAGAACAATTGCATTATAAGCAGAACTATCAAGCTTATTATAAACTATATCCCTAGGCCAGCATTTTTTTGCTCCTTTTATAAATATATGTAAACAAAAGTTGATTACGAGTATTTACATCTACTTTTTTGGTATCGTACTCTAATATCATTTCCTTCATTTTGTCAATTCTGTTACTAATTCATTTATCATAAGGCTCAGACGAATGTTGATCCGCTACTTTCAATATACCTTTTTCCCTTCAATAGTTGTCTTTTTTGATGATTTCATTATGGATTGTATACCTGATTACAGTTTCAAATGTACTTTTTACAACCCTTTTCTTGATGTTGAATACCTAGTTACGATTAGAGTAGTTTTCTTAAAATTGGCAGAATTCAGGCAGCCAGAACAACGTGGTGGGTCATCCAACGACCAGTTTATATTTTGGATTTTTGGACTGAATATGCAGCACATTACGAACACTTCGAGTAACAATGTTTTCATCATGATCAGAAGTTGCACTTTCCTCACTTGTATGATTTTCATGTTCAGAAACGCCTTCCACTTCGCAATCAGGTGCTTCCATAAACTTAGCTATTTCAATGTCCCTCAAATATCTGCGAATCCCTATTATTTATTTTTTTCGCGTCATTACATTGTCAAGAGTTATTGATATTTCTGTAGGTCGTTTTGCTCTCAAACAACTCACAACAGACGAAATGATTCTATACTGCATCCTACAACCTTCTGGAGATATCGTATCACGTGACCAGATATCGCTCTTTCTGACATTGACCGAACTTGTCTGCTTATACAAAACACATTAGATGAATTTTTAGGAACTTATTTATGTCGTTTCCCGTTAAATTAATATTATAATGTGCAAGTGTTTTTGCTCAGTTAAGGGAAAACAGGTTCGGGTCACATTGACCCGAGCGATACACTAATATAATTTCAAAAAATAGACAGAAAATATATCAATAAAAGAAAATACTTTTCCGAAAAATAGCATAACACCCTCACTAACAAAGTCACGAAATGTCAGTAAAATATCTCTAAGATATATATCTCTCTTGTATCAGAAGAATATCTCTCTTGTATAAGAAGTTGAAAAACGTTTCGGGTCATATTGACCCGAACAGAACAGCAGAGTTAAAAATCTGGGGGAAAAAAAATCTTAGGGTTTTATAAAAGTTAATTATTATTTTATAAAAAGCTTTGATTTTTTAAAAAGTACTTACATGAAGCAAATCAGGATCATAATATTAAGAGAATAAAAACGATTAATTTTCAGCATTTTTTGTGTTGACGTCAGTTTTAATAAACACAAAATATGAACACTCTTGAATAAAATTGTATTTTGAAAAAAAAATCTATCTCAGTCAATCAATGTCTTTCAGCATTAGTTTACCTGCAAATATTAATGTAAAGCGACTGATGAAAATAACGTTCCATATACAAGACCTGACCAAGATTATTGAGTCTTGGGTGAGATTTACATGTAGCACAAACATAAGATATAACACTCTCTGAAAGACTGTTTTTCTGTTACAGA
Source organism: Araneus ventricosus (assembly GCA_013235015.1). Classification (NCBI taxonomy): domain Eukaryota; kingdom Metazoa; phylum Arthropoda; class Arachnida; order Araneae; family Araneidae; genus Araneus; species Araneus ventricosus. The sequence continues at coordinate 10,533 of BGPR01006990.1, forward strand.
AATAACATTTTGAAATAACAAGAAAACCTTCACTGATTTATCTTTTCCTTTTCAATTGGTCAGATTTTTGGTATATCGACGCAATAACCAAGTTTTTGATAAAAGAATCCTTTGAAAGAATCTTGAGGATTTAGTCAATAAATTTTAAAACATTTATTTAAAAAAAATTATACAATTTTTTTTCTGTCTTATGATACAGCATTGTCAATAAATTAAAATTAAACATAACGATATTATATTTCAACATTTAGATTCTTGGCAAAATCTTTAATCTCAGTGTGATTTCATATAAATATTCGTGGCGGTTTAAAATTTATATTACTTTTAAAACAGACATTTTAAGGAAAAAAGAAATCTCATTCATCCACGGAGATTGGAACATAGATCACATGCCTTTTTATTTATCTTCATTTTAATCAACACAGACAGGATTAGTTGATGAATAAAACTATATTTCAAATTTTATTCTAATTATATATATTTTCAGACACATACCATGTTAAAGAATATGTAATAAACTACCTTCTAAATAAATAATTTAAATTCAGTTTAGATGACAGAATGTATGCTAAATCCGAAATACAATTCATACCGTCGATAGAGCAGGATTTCATATTTTTCTCATTTAATTGAAGAAGTCATATTTAGCAAAACTTATGAGCGATTTTCTCTCTCAAAACTCATCAGAAGATAAAATTCCAACGGAAATGAAAATCGTTCGATTGACGGTGATCAAGAGATATGAAAGAAAAAAATGCTTAAAGAAAATTGTAAAGAGAAGCTATTTTATCTCAGAAAAGCAAAAACAACGGGTCTTTCTTAACTTTCCGATGCTGCGATAACACGTCACAATAAATGATCCTATTTGTAACGAAGTAGTTTTTTCATCAGCCCCGATCTTTCCTAGGCCTTATTTCCGCTTTTTCATCTTTTATTGTTTCGGTTCCATTCCTGCCTTGTCCTATGTAGAGTAAAAAATGACATATATCATGATTGAAATAAAGATCGAGGGAAAAAAAGGGAAGAAATACTACAGAAGGAAACAAAGTAAGGAATTGCGTTATTTTACTTTCCATGTGTTAGAATGCGAAGAAAATGATGTTCCGAAAAGGAACTTCATAAAAAAAACATACGATCAATGAGTAAAGAAATGGAAAAAGAGGATCGCACACATAAGGAAGATTGCTTTCCGCCTTCTGTAGTGTGTGATAAATCGCATTTTTTGTTCCGTTCATTCACGCTTTATGTGACATCCATTCAAAAGTGTATGGATTTTTTTCAACCTCATAAAGAAACAAAATGAAGTAATTTCAAAGGTTTTTGGCCAAGCAGTTTTCATGGTTTGTCTTCCATTTCTTTAAAGTAACCAAAATATAATTTATACGAAAAACAGTCATCTTTCATAGAAGATAGATTAATTTAGTTTAGTTAAATTACATCAACATCCCGTTTGGAAGCAACGCGAGGGCAATTTCGGGACGAACCTCGTAATTTTTAACCGTGAATCAATAATTTAAACAAAGTATGAACGAGGACGACACCTGAGCTGGCACCCTCTTTCAAACTTCCGCACCACAACAGCGGGAGGACTTTTGACCTCTTACGTATGATCTAACATGCACCAGGCCCAAAACACAGTGGATCTGCCATGGAATCGCATTTCGAACCTGGAACCCTTCGTCTCCTAGGCCAGCACCTTACATGTAGGCCACCGCGGCCTATAAGACAGTTTAAATACTTTTACCAATTTGATATATTACATTAACGTCCCATTTTGATGCTTTTAGCAGATGGGGACATTGGAATTTTGAACTGTGGTCAGACGACTTCTCATGTCAGAAAGCACATTCGATATTAAAATCTGTCTTAATACCTTATACCTATTATTTCCAGATGATATAGCCCAGCATTGTTTCTTTTGCGGAGTGCACGAGCTGAAGGCTCTTAACCTCCGGTACACAACATTTTTTATTTCACTGGACATAACAATTTTGATGTACACCTAAATAAACCAGATGGTATAGATGCCGTAAGAGTAAACTTTTTATTGCAGCGTACTTAGCAAAATCACGAATCAGCCATATAAATTGAGAGTTACAAAGAGCTACTCCAGTCACATAATCTCAGAGTCACATCTTCAGTCACATAGAGCTACTTCAGTCACATAGAGATACTTCAGTCACATAATCTCAGAGTCACATAGAGCTACTTCAGTCACATAGAGATACATTAGTCACAGTTCAGTAAGGAAAGTAAATTTACACCCCTCAATCCCAGCGGCCGTTTCACAGAGAGAGCCTCCCGTCGATTTTTTCTAACATATCAGTTAACATAAAAAATATACCCGTTTTATTTTTTCATTCTGATTGTTGGAAAACTTCCATACATATTCCACATATACAAGTACCAGGGTTACTCTGATCCTATCCGTCAGTAACATATCTATCCAACAGGCCATTGACGAAAAAAAGAATTCTCGAAATCATTAGCTTATAGTTTTAAAAAATAAAATTTTAAAATTCTGAAATTATGGCATGAAAGTCTGAATAAATACTGAAAAGAATATATCCGGGTGTATGAATTTCTTATCTATACTTATAAAAGGCAATGTTTGTGTATGTGTTTGTCTGCGATGTCCAGACGAATCTATCGCACTTACAGCCATGAAATTTTGCACACAGGTAGTCGTAATGGTGACTGAATGCACCTTGAAGCCGAAATTTTAAAATTTAATCTAGAAAATTTTTTATTTAATGTTTTGTGTTGTTTTGGGTGATTTTTCGCACTAATTTCTCAATAGCATGATTTCGGACAAGTGTACGATAAAAATAGATACACCATCGGCAAGAACACGCGATTTCCTTTCTAGTGAAGTTTGTTTTGAGCTTCTAACGTAATTTACTGAATTTTGAGAATTTTTTAAAAAATAGTCAGTTTTGGCATCTAAATGTTAGTTTTGTTTTTAAATTTGTTGCATCCGACTTTCTAATAACACTATTATTTTCAATTTTTTTCAGCTTATAAGTAGAACGGTTCTGTCGGATTTAAAACAACAACGGCTAAAATATCTTTACAAGCTTTTTTTCAAATTAATTTTTTCCTGGGCAGATGAAAGTTATTTTTATCGAGCGAGTTTTCTCCTGCGATATTTTTCCGGAAGGCTGCTGTCTATTTTATTGGTTGAAGGGGAGGTGACGTCATAACCTTGAATTGAATGATTGATTATTATTTTTGGCAATATCTTAACGTATTGATTCATCTGACACACTTAGCTTGCAGTATAATAATTTTCACGTTGCAATTTTTTAATATTGTTTTGGATTAATTTTTCTACAAATAAAATGCCATTATCGCGAAAAAAAAGCGGAAAAATTAATAATGTGTATCTTTTGTTTTGATTTTCTTTTCAAAACTTTTTCATGTCATTGTGGGCGTTTTTCTTTTTTTTTTTTTTGATTTTGTTGAAGTCCTGATTCCACGGGTAACGCCGTGCGCGCACTGCTAGTTTACAATAAAGTCAATAAGCATTTCATGCAAAAAGATCAATTTATGTTCAGCGTGAGTAAATTGTTTCTTAAAGTTTATGAATGAGTTTCAAATCGATAAAACGTTTCTAAATTAATAAATATATATTAGAAAGAAAAAATGCGGGACTTTCTTCCTGCCTTTCATACATTATAAATTTTTAAACATTTTTATTTAATATTACTTTAAGAGCTGAATATTAAATGAATTTTTTGAGGCGCATATTTCATTGTTCACAAGCAAATACTATTTAATTAATATCACAATAAAAATAAAGGTTCAAAGTTCCAAATAAAAGAACCAAAACCCATTTCCATTTGTTCTTCAATATCGTCAGCGTTCCAAACAGTGAATTTCTGTCGAAACCGAATTTGCCGGAATTAATTTTAGTGGGCCACAGATCCCTACACAACTATAAATGTTAGAGTTTTCATTAATTTTTCTCTAAGGGGTTTTGAAAACAACAGAAGAAACTAGACATAATTAAGTGAAACAAAAGTGTCACTAGGGTATATTTCGTTGTTTTCTAACCGCGTTAAAAATGAATGGCTTGAAAAATTACTCTTTTCAAACCATCGGATCTCTTCTGTAGATATTATGAACACCGTTTCGAGTGACATCAGTAGGGATTTAGACGAAAGAGAAAGGTGGAATTATTATATTTTCTCAGTGAAACCTTTTTCTACTTTTGCCTTTGGTAATACAAGTTTAAAAAAAAATGGGAATGAAACGCATATTCTACCATTACAAATTCCATCTGCTCATACATATTTAAAACATGGCGGTAACTGCGCATTTGGGACAAAGAATGTAATTGTCTCCTTGTTGATCTCATTATTCCTTATTTTAACTTTAGTTCCTTGAGAAAAAAGCAGACGAATCCCTTAAGGAAATGTCGAGAATCCGCAAATGTCTTAAATTGAATTTAGGCGGGAAGATAATTCTCTCCATTCTGGAATTCCTTCACACAAATCGAAAGAAAAAGAAGAACTAAAGGAATTTGCACAAAGTGAGTGTGGAAGAAAACGAAGAATTTTTACAACACATTTTTGAATAAAAGATATAAAACATTTCAATTTTTATGAAAATTTTTGAATTTTAAATTCAATCTAATTATCATTTAAGGATTATTTAGCAGAAAGTATGCTTTTTTAAATATAGGGAGAATGTTTTTATCATGTTAAGAAATTGTTAAGATTTATTTGAAAAGGAAGGGTATTTCATTTGCTGTTCTTTGTAAGAGGTAACCCATGTTTCAAGCAATAATCGCACTGGCGAGTTCCGGAGCAATATTCGCACTGGCGAGTTCCAGCGCAATATTATTAATCGAGTGGCAACATGTCGCAAGCTGTGAACGTCGATTCTGAGCGTAAAGCTAAGGTGAAGCTTTTTAGGGATAAACTAAATGATTTGCAGAACATTTTTAAGAAAGTTTCTGAAAAGAAATCTTCTAATGCTCAAGATAAGGATGATTTTTCGAATCTTAAGGCGGACATCTTACTCCTATACATCGAGGCAGTTTCCTTCGTTGTTCCTGACGGTAGAATGGCCTCGGATCATTCAGGTACAATCATGGATCTTTTCATTGAGTTAAAAAACGAGTTTGCTTCTTTCCGCCATGACATTTACAATAAAATTGATGGTTTTTCTAAACTATTAAGTCCATCTACCGATAGCATTCAGTCTGATGAACCTGTATCACCCGTTTCACCTAGTCTACAACAGGAAATTTTCGAAGCCGTAGTAAAATCTAAAGATTCAACGTACGCTTCTGTGGCTCAATCTACCTCTGCTTTACCCGAAGGTTAGTCTAAAGTCATTAGTCATGTAGTCAAGGAGAAAAAGTCAAATTCGAAAGTTGTATTAAATGGCGCTGGAAAAAATTCTAACCTAGAAATTGTTGGTAAAATGCCTAAGAGAAAGGCAATTTTTCTATCTAGATTGGGTCCTAGCACCACTGTCAACGATATTACCAACTATTTGAGTTCGCTGAAATTGCAATATCTACAATGCAACAGACTTAAAACCAAATTTCAATCATATGCGTCTTTCCACATAGAGGTGTATGAATGTGACCTCCAGCTATTATTAGATGCATCATTTTGGCCTGAGGGTTGCCTTATCACTGAGTTTTATGGCAAACTTAGAAAAGACCAGATTTCTCAAGCAGTTACTTCTGAATCACCCGTCAATCTTCCCGAATCGAATTCATCAACACCCACAGTCTCGAAATGACTCTCTTTGTTTTATCAAAACGTACGTGGTCTTCGCACCAAAACTTCTGATTTTTACAGTTCTGTGGCTTCTGACGATCAAGATGTTATTTTAATTACCGAGACCTGGCTTTGTGATGATATTGACTCTTTAGAACTTTTCGACGATAGATACCTGGTATTCCGAAAGGACCGTGGTTCTTCTTCAGATTCATGCAGACGTGGTGGAGGTGTTCTTATAGCTGTTAAAAAGTGTTTTAATCCTTGTATTTTGGACCTTCCTGGATCGGACCTCGAGGCAGTCTGGTTATCAATCAAATTAAATCACAGGCAAAAAATGCTTGTTTGTGTTGTTTATTTTCCGCCCTCCTCTCGTGCCGACACGTATGTTGAATTTTTTTATTGTTTTGAAAATTTTGGTTTTTTTGATAAAATTTTAATCTGTGGTGATTTTAATTTACCTATATATGACGATTTTGGTAATAACAAGAACACACTTGTAATCGAATTATCCAACTTTGTGAATGTTTACAATTTAGCTCAATTTAACAATACTTTTAATTGCGATAATAAATTTCTTGATTTGATTTTAACTGATATTGATTTTAGTCATATTTCTGTCTGGCACAGTGCTAAACCTTTGGTTCCCGAGGACAAGCATCATCCTGCTCTATCAATTTCCATTTGTTTTGTTGCTGACCACCCCAATAGGAAGAATGTGAATATATCTAGATATGATTTTAGAAGGGCTGACTTTTTGGCTATGTGGTGTTTTTTCCGTGAGATTGACTGGAGTTTTCTACTTAATTTTAATGACATTGACAAAGCAGTTTTTAGCTTTTATAACTGTTTAAATGAATTTTTTAGTCGTACTGTTCCTTTAAGACAAACATTTACTAGGAGATTTCCCTTCTGATTCACAATTGAAACCAGAAGATTGTTAAAAAGGAAACCCAGGGTCCGAAGGTTGGCTTTAAAATGTGTAAATCCTGATTCAGTCGATGAATTTAGAGCTTTACGCTCAGCTGTTAAGTATAGTATCCAAAAAGATTATAACACATATCTGCGGCTCACGGAAAAAAATCTAATTTCGAATCCTAAAAAATTTTGGTCTTATTTTAATAATACAAAGCACAGTTCACCTAACAGTTTATACTATAATAACGTGTGTTATGAGAATGATGGTGATATTGCAAATGCTTTTGCTGACTATTTTAAATCTGTATTCAAACCTAGCACAAACTATGATATAAAGAATGAGTTCAAGAGCATCTGTGTAGGTGATTTGGTTAAAATCGACAGCGTTACTTATGATGATGTGGGTTTGGCAATTAGGGAATTAAAATCTTCTCTAACTGTTGGTGTGGATAACATTCCTTCTTTTATTATTAAGGGTTGTGAAGAGTTTTTCATTTATCCCCTCCTTATTTTGTTTAACCTATCGTTGAGATCAAATGTATTTCCTTATGTCTGGAAGCAAACAAGAATTATTCCTGTTTTCAAAAAAGGAGATGCACAAGATTGTAAAAATTATCGACCCATTGCTATTTTAAGTCCCATGTCTAAGATTTTTGAAAGTATAATACATAAAAGACTTTTCCACCAAGTTAAGAACTTAATTTCTCCATCTCAACACGATTTTATTCCTAAACGTTCAACTGCCACTAACTTATTTTGCTTGACAAATAATATTATTTCTTCATTTCAAATTGGCTCACAACTTGATGTTATTTACACCGACTTTTCGAATGCCTTTGACTCTATCTATTTTGGCATTCTTTTAAATAAGTTGCATGGTCTTGGTTTCCATGTTAACCTGACGGATTGGCTTCATTCTTAATTATGTAATAGGTCACTCTACGTTTATTTTAATAATGCTGTTTCACGTGAGTTCTTGGGTACTTCCGGTGTCCCACAGGGCTCTAATCTTGGACCTCTGCTTTTTATTTTATTTATTAATAACCTTACTAGTGTTTTTAAGTACTCTGAGTGTCTTTTATTTGCTGACGACTTGAAATTGTTTAGTTCAATGAATTCCAATCTAGATGCTGTCCTTCTGCAGAGTGACCTTGATTGTCTTTTTAAGTGGTGCACAGTCAGCAAGTTACATCTGAACATTGATAAATGTAGTATTCTTAGTTATATAGAAAATCTCAGCCCTTGAATCATGTTTATAAAATTAATGATCTTGTTTTATCACGCTCTGATTCAGTCACGGATCTAGGTATCATCTTTGACACTAAACTTGATTTTTCCCAACACATTAATTCCATGGTCTCTAAGGCATATCGTAGACATGGAATTCTTAAACGCAAAACTAAGGAATTTTCGAGTGAAATTGCCCTGAAGGTTTTATACTACGCTCATGTACGATCCAGTCTGGAATATTGTAGTATCATTTGGGATCCCATTTACCGTAATAAAATTGAAATTATTGAACGAATTCAAAACAACTTCTTGCGATATTTGCTTTACAAGAAAAATGGATTTTACTTACAAGATGTATCTTCTTCCTATCTACGTGATATGTTTAATATACCTAGTTTGTGTTCCAGACGAGATGTTTCTTGTGTTTTTTTCTTCTACAAGGTAATAAATGGTTCGATCGATTGTACTGATATACTGAGCGCTATAAATTTCGCTGTGCCTGCCAGATCTTTGAGGAACCAGGGTTCGTTTCCTAATGTGTATTCTAGGTTTAAGTATATTGGCAGGTTATCGTTGTATAAATTTTATAAGACTTTTAACAAGATCTCTGGTGAACTGGACATTTATCATATGTCTCCTACTGTTTTTAAATCGAATTGTTTTCAACTTTTATATACATGACCTGATTTTTTTCTTTTCTTACACTTGACAATACATATTAAGACTTTTATACGTTGATCTAGTGTTTGTGTGTGTTTGAATTTTTGACCCTTGCTTTTTTTTAATGTTTTTTTTATTTGGTGTTCTACATTTTAAAAAAAAATATTGTGTGATTTTTTCCCCATAATTCTATTTTGACGGTGTGCGGCATGGACTTTTGGGGCCTCGGTGTGTTTTTGGTGCTTTCGTAATTGCATGTTTTCATTTTAAAACATTTATGTGTTTACATTTTTATAATTGATGAGGTTTTGAGGTTAGAACTGTTGTATTCTCTGCAGTTACTTTTTGTGTGTGTGTGTTTTAATTTCACTTTGTGACTTGTGATTTTGTATGCTTTTATCATGCTCTCTGTAAATGGAGTCATCTCTGTAGTGTGCTTTCTTTGAATAAATAAATAAATAAATATTCGCATTGGCGAGTTTCGGCTCAATATTCGCACTGGCGATTTCCGGAGCAATATTCGCAGTGGCAAGTTCCGGCGCATTACGCTTGATCGGAACAGGCAAGCAATATCGTAATTAATATTGAATCGTAATTAATACACATTAATTTTATTTTCAGCGTTTCAAATAAATCATTTATGTACTTGGGGAAGTTTAAAAGAAAAAGTGGAGATATCGTTTCGAAAAAGTCTCCCCTTAGCGGTTATTTCCCTGCAGAACGCTATGTGTTTTTTCTGTTTGCGATTTCAGAGGTATTTCGAATAACCCTGATTTGGGTTAATCGGAATTCGGTTAACTTGAGTTTTACTGTAATTATTTCTGGAGAAAATTTTAGAATTAAGAAAATCAGAAAAAAGAAGTTTCTCTCTAGAAAAAAATTATTTATCTATCTGAATCTGAACCAGTCGCGAATTTTTTCCTTTCACTGCTTTTTCCGCTTAGATTTAATCGATAAGCAAATGCGGGATCGAAGATGGTTTTGGTTTTCAGCTTGTCGAAATATTACATTCCCAATGGAAATAATTAGGATATTTTTTATTCTCAAAATGTAGAGAAATACTGATAATTATGATTTTTTCCTTTGGAAGAAGCGAATGTTTTTTTTTCTATTCGTTTTTATCTTCTTACCTTCTAATTTAGAAAGGATTAGATATCCAAAATATTATACTTCTTAAGATGAAGAAATGCAAGTCAATTTTGGTATAATTTTTGTCAAATCAGTATGTTCAATTTCCTTCCATTTTTTAATTCAAGAACTGTCAAAATATTTTTTTTAATTTTAAAGAAGCTTATTAAAAAACTCTTATTTGTGAGTATAAATATTTTTTGTAGTCAAAATGATAAAATAAAGTTTATTTAGTTGTCCAGATCAAATTGAAACTGCATAAAATGCTTTCATTTTTATGTGAAAATGTTTTTTTAGAAGCATTATACAAAAATTGTTTTCTTACAATATAAAAAGGGCATTAGTTTTCTTATAAATGACTAGGTTTTATCTTGAATATTTATATAATAATAAAGAAAAGCTTTCATATCAAATCTAATTAACGAATATAATGCGTTTTTACCAAGGGTGAATTTCTTTCTGTGTATTCGTCATAACGTGGTTTGTTTTTAAAACTAGTCAGGTGATTTTACAGTTTTATTTTATAAAATATTCAATATTGGCATTGCAAATTTATTTTTAAAGTCAAAGCAACACATTTTTTATTATCCCATTTCACGGCATATTAGTGAAATAAAGTTTCATTTTTTAGGAACGTCAGCATTGAAAACAGTTAATGGAGCTTTAGAATATTCTGGGTCATTATTTTAAAATTAATTAATTATTTCATATTTAAACACCATTTCTTTAAGATTTTTCTTTCATAAATTTAAAAATTATATTTTCAAGAAAGAAGCGTTGTTATTAATTCTGTATATTTTAGCTGTTATTAATTTTGAAAATGCATGGAAATGAAATTATATCTGGGATAAAAGGGGGTATCCGTTTATTTGCTTTGGAAATAGATATCAAATAGAGGTATACATATTTCATGCTTTATAAATATTACTGAAATCACTCATGAATGTACAAAACGAATTTGCGGCAATTCCAATGATTTTTTCAAATGTTCCAGACCTTATTATAAAAAGTTTAATTGAAAATATTCCGTCAATATTTGTTATAAAAAACCAAACCATCGCGAAAATAAAGATATTTAGATACAGTTGTTTCCACAAATCATTAAGGAAAGAAGTTTGATATTTCATATTTTTCAAAATCAATTAGTTTTATCTTTATTATTAGTAGTTTGTTGAGGAATAGATGACAATTGTTCCATTTTTTCCTGAAAGTTTACCTAAATTAATGAAACATTTTCTGAAAAAGAAACGGACATCCTTAAAAAGATCGTTGGAACCGATAGTTTATCTATATTTATTTAAATAAGCAGAATTTTTTTATATCACTGCTAGAAAAACTGATTCGTCCTAAAATTAAATCAATAGCAGCTTTAAGATAATCTTCTGTCATGGAATTTTACTCCGCAGTTATGTTTCGTTAGTGAATAAGATTTCAGATTCGATAATAACGATAGGTGATTTTTGATAAATTTATCGGTGACTTCAAAAATGTTCGATCAAAATGGAAAGTTATAAGAAGAAGTTGTGATTTCACTAGGAGTCGAAACAAATATTTGAAATTTTGAAATATTCCGCTATTCTTGCAGTCGTTTTAAGAATTATAATACTGTAGCAATATTAATATAATAGCCCGGTTCTGTCTCTCGGTAACACTCTGACGTCACCAACAATAAAACTCGCTCCATAGCACTGCGAGAAGTTAAAAAGCATTATTCCAGTGTTACAGAACCTAAATTTCAGTAATTTTAAATTTAAAAGAGTAATTGTCGTTCTAATTTCAAATTGAATAGCTCGGAAATGGTGAAATATAATTTTCTATCGATTGATATTAAATTTATCTCAGTATGATCAATAGTTCCCGAGACATTTTAAATTATATTTCAAATTAATTTCCTTTTTTAATAGAAAGTAGTAAATTACGTCAGTGGTATATCATGCGCGTGATATAGTTTGGACGCCACGATGCATCTCATTATTTATTGCAATCGTGAGGATATAATTTGATAATATTTTTTGGCAAAGTTTGACAAGCAGAGAAGGGCTTATTGTTTTGATTAGAATTTCAAAAAAGAATTCCTTTGAAATTTTAACTTTTGACTTTCGTTTGACAAGCTGAGAATTTCATGGTTACTGAATTTTAATAAAATTGTTAAACAACAAAAAATACTTCACACGGAATGTTGTTTACCAAGAGGTTTTCTGAATAAAGAAATATGTAAATAAAAAAGTATTTCTTGTCATAAAACATATGTTTATTTTATTTGTTTTCAATTAATGTTAAACATTTTTCTCGCATATATATATATTTAAACACTTCAAATTTGACTTGTCTCGAATGAAGAGGCAATTTGCACCCGTCATACCATGTGACAGGTGATTTTCTAGTTTATGTAGAAGAATTAAAAAATTCAGGTTAAAGAATTAAAGCATACTTGTTTTATTAGGTGGTAGAAACAAGTTATATATGTATATATTCCTTTAATTCGTTATAAATAAATTTATAATAACTCTACGAACTGAAAAATTTCAAACATGTCGCTTAAAAGAGTAGGTTCTTCTTATTTTAGACTTTCACAGTTTTGTATAGATTTTTATAGTATATAGCTTACAGAATATTCTTTTCTCGATTAAAATTTATTTATGCGAATCAAGAAAAAGCTTTGTAATGGGAAATAAATGATTCGCATAGTATTGTCATTAAAACACAAGAGTTATTAGACCTTAAAAGCAATCAACTGAAAAAAGTAGAATAAATTTAAAACTAAATTTAGTTTAAACTTTTAAATAGAGATAAAAAATAACAAAATTTAAACAATAAAATTTAGATAATAAAATTTATACAATGTTTAAGTAGAGAGGAATTGCAGCTACATACATAAAACAAAAAACCAATGGAAATCAAAATCATTCAAAGAAAGCAAAAAACTAAGATAAACTCGGAGAAAATCGAATTAAACAAACAAGGAACCCATTCTAGTCCACTTTGTCAAGAGCTAAGGACTAAATTAGAAGTGGATTCAAAATATTTGGGAAAGTTTGTGTAAGAAGCTTGCATTGCGAAAAATATAGCTTCTCTTAGACCGAAATTTCCCAACAAAAGACAAATTAGATCAGTAAGATAAACTCTGAGAGAGTCGAATTAAACAAACAAAGAATCCATTCTACTCCATTTTATCAAGGGCTAAGGACTTTATTCGAAAAGGATTCAAAATATTGGGGAAATTCTTCTGTAAGAAGCATGAATTACGCCAAATATAGCTTCTCTTAGCCCGAAATTTTCCAACAAAAGACAAAGGAAATCAGTACCATCTAAAAAACATTATTTTAAAAGAAAAAGGAAAACCAAACACAAACATGAAACGCTAATAAAATTGATTTAAAATATCATTAGCCTTCGGGATGAAAAACAGTCTTCCTAAAAATAAACTTTCGCCACCCTTTTTACCCAGGTAATGCAAGCTAAGCGAGACACGCTAAATTAATTTTGAAATTCCAGGCAAATCTCATAATTGGTACTTGTAACATTATGTCGCAGCAAAGCATAAGACAGTAAAGACAAAGATTTGAATTTTATGCTCCATGGTATTTACCGCATTACTTGACATCTCCTCCTTTACTGTGACGTCAAGTGAAATAAACTATTTACCTCATCTTCGGACGAAATTCTAACTTTTTGACGTAATGAATTGGATCTGTGGATTGGATTGGATTG
>BGPR01006990.1:30042-45130 GCA_013235015.1 Araneus ventricosus
AAACTATAAAACGGGCGTATGTCCCCTTAATCACACTCCTATGTTAATAAAACCATTAAAGACGGGCTCCTATCTCAGATGGAGTTGTTTCCCAATTACAAATTGTAGCACAAGGATTTTGCAAGTGATAATTTGTGCATCTCTCCAAAATAAAGCACGTTACAAATTGTAGTTTGTTGAATTTTGAATAGCAAACTATACGCACTGGAGTATAGGTTACAGGAGTTAACTCGAAATCTAAAAATTGGAGCAAATTGCATAGCTGTTTCCATATATCCGGCTAACGCTTTGGCATCTCCTTCAACAGTAAAAAAATAATTATTATAAAAAAACTGCTTTTACCAATGCATTAAAAAAGAAAATAATAATTTTTCTCAAAAATCTGGAGGTCAAAACAAAAATCGTAAAAGCTTGAGGCGCAAGTAGAAAAGCTGTAAGTAAATTAGAATTGTAATCACATTTATAATATATTTTAAATGATGAATGTTTAATAACATTTCGTTTCTTATGATAATCACAATTGTTTTATATCTTTCTCCTATTGTTTTCAGCCCCTCACACTTTTACGATTTTTGTTCTGACCTCAAGAGTTTTGAGAGAAATTATTATTTTCTTTTTTAATGCATTGGTAAAAGCGTTTTTATAAAGTTTTTTCATATTCATTATTTTCTAGTTTTAATCTTTAATTTATACCATAATTCAATATTATAAATATTTTATACATCAACTAAGTAAAGCAATATTTTATTGAAAAAGTTCTAAAAGGATGTACGTAATGGACCCTATTCTTTATTTAATTCCAGCAATCATTTCTTTAAAAAGACATATAATAGGACATTTTTTATTTTTATTAAAACATTTAAATTACTGTGTGAAGTATTTTAGTTCTCAAAAATATTATATATGGCGCCACAGAAACCTACCGAGTGCAAACGCAATTTTACGAATGTTTTTTTTAAAAAAATTGACAATTGAGAGCTCTAAAATTATTAAAATATTGCATTGTCATCAATACCCAATAAATACACAAAATTTCAGAACTCTACTGCATTAAGAAGTGAGTGAAAAATCGATCACAAAATTCCAACCTTACATACATAGATACAAACATGAAACGTTTCGAACTTAGTAAAAGCATTTAAAAACCCATAGAATTAGCCCACCTGTCTCCTAAAGTATACTGACCTAGATGTCAGGAGACAGAAAACACGCAAACAAGAAAAAGGGATACTGATGAAAATAGTAAAACATCTCAGTGATGCGTGAAAGAAAAATTTTCTCCTACGGTGTGTGTGACTTTCAGGCTTTACGTGTGAGATGTGTCACTTTCAGAGTTGTTCCAGTATCCCTTGTTTGAGAAGGTGGCGTAGTACAGGAGGTGACAAGGAACCCAACACGAACACTTTCGGGTATCAGGAAGCAACTGTGACTCCATGTAAGAAATTTCTCTCTGTATTAGTAGCAAAGAAATTGATGATAAGTCTAAAGCTTTCTTGCTATCTGATACTAAGAATAGAGAACAATAATTAGGAACAAGTGAGTTTTTCTTGACTTTTTTGATGATATTTCATTTCGCATTTTCTAAGCAATTTGTTTTTGTTTTCTTTTAATTTTAATTGATTGCAGAATTGCGTATTTTCATTTTATTTCATTTTCCTCACCTAATTGTTGATATAAACATGATTAATTTTTATCTTCTTTATTTCACAATCTTGAAAAACAAACTATCATTCAAAATTTGCTTCATTTCCTGATATCCAACGGTAGAAGGAGACAGAAATTAAATTCATTTAACATACAAAACCAAGAAAAGGTTTTTTAATAGATGGAATGCAGTTTAAGTAATTACTGAGAAATGATAAGCATTTTTTTACACTTTCTGTGTAATAAATAACATGATATATCTAAGGATTCAATTTGAATAACCATATGAAATCTATTCTAGATACTAATTGGTATAAAAGTTGCTTCCTATTTTTACGGAAAAAATATGTCTTAATTATTATTTTACGAATTTTACTATCCCTTATTCTTTGTATATAATATTTGAAAAAATGTTTCCTTACCCTTTTATGATATTGGATAAAATCCTATTCTTTTTTTTGTATTCTAATAAACGAGCGTCTTCGTGATTTAATCTGTTATTTGTAACTTACTCCTTGCGTTTCCCAGACTTTTGTGGGAAAATGAAATATTCATGGCCAATAAAATAGTTTTAAAACTTAAATTACATCGAATTGTTTTATCATCCAGAATTCATCCAAGTGTGTATGATTTATCAAGCATCAAGATAAATCCTAACAAACAATGGGATTAAAAAACGACCATAAAATTAAATTCATTAACACTTTTGGGAATTTTCGTTTCATATGTCATAAGTTTCTCGAATTTTGTAGTTTTTTAAAATTTTAAATAATAACTCGTTTGCTATTTTATCCTTATATTGAATAAGCAACTCATTTAAAATTGAAAATACTAATTGAAAAACACATTTTTCCAATTGAAATGAGCAAAGATTGAGTCCCTACTATCTTAAAAAAATTCCCAAAAAGTGTTGTAGAATTAACGTTTCATCTAGTGATCTCATATGGGTTTAAAGTGCTATCATGAATAACTTTTTTCCATCAACATTAGAATTTGACGTAACGTAAGCTACATTTTTCATATTCCACCCATTTTGGAGATTCAAATTTTCACTCACAGTGTTACTGTGATAAGTGTCTTCTTATCAACGAAATAAGCCTCAATATGTGCATGTGCTTTGCTTAGTTAATTTAACATCAAAGTTGTAAATGTGAGCGTAAAGTTACCGAAAACGTCTATTTATATAAGCGAAGACTGTTTCAGATCTTAATTAAGGAAAATTTGCTTCAACTCAGTCAGTCTGCCTTTCTCAACCTTTGAAGAATTTTCACCTTCCCCGAAGAAGAGATTTTTCTCTCCTAGCACTAATTACACTTCAAAACTTCCGAGATCCGTTTGTTTAAGTTGAAAATGCTTCTTTCGGTGCTCTCAAGAGATAGATGAATCACAGACTTAAACTAGATTCTAGAAATGTTCCATGATGTTGAATTGTATTGAAGGACACCTAATATAGACACAAGTAATATAGACGCATTTCATAGTCTCAATGAAATTCTCCTGGCATTTTCAAACTCCAACAGTGTCACTTAAATTACAGTGGTTGAAAAACATTCTCACGAACAACTTCTCAAGAACCCGACTTCGACTCCTAATGCGTTTCATATGTGATGAGAACAATCTCATTGTGGAGGATAATAATTGAGCACTCATCCACCCAGCCTGACACACACTTCCGGCTACTTATGACTATTTTTTCCTCTACATATTTTTATTTTTCTTCTATTATGTTTTATTTTCTATGTTGTTCTGTCCAGTGTATGCTTCTTTCTCATAGTTATTTGTCTGTGTGCCTGTTATTTGTTTTTGCCCTTTCTTAAAAAAATAAAATCCACCTCCATCCATCCAAACCGGAAAGGAGCCAAATGGCTCTAAACACGGGGATGCAGGTGGTGTAATGTAATGTTATTTAATTTTAACGATAATAAAGTATAAAATAAAAAATAATAAACTTAAAATACTAGAATGGATTATTTTTCACATTTAATTTTGACTTTTACAGTCTTAAGATAAATCCCCGAAGACTAAAAATCATTATTTACGCAAGCCGTACTACTTCTTAATAAGAACTATACGTAACAAGCAAGGCATGCTAGTGCTTGCTTTAACATTGAAAATAAAACTGTTTATTTGTAACGATTGTTATTTAATATACCTAATTCTTACTTCTTTGTCTTGTGTTCTTTTAAAAACTGTCTTTCTTGAATTAAATTTTGCTTTATTCAACTGTTTTCGCCCTCGGGAGGGAACAGCAAGTTCACTGATGAGAAGTCGCCAGATAAGTAAGAGGGTTCTGGCTTCTCTTGGGTATATAGTAATAGTACAGTTCGAGTCACCCCACCGTTGATAGCGCATACATCCTTCGGGAGGGGTCGGGTCGTGGCCGGTGGTGGCTACTAGGACTCCCGCCTCAGTACTCGAGCTATTGCAGCGACTGTCATTCAAAGTCCCCGAGTGCCAAGACAGGACGGGGGTAACTCTATTAACCCTCTGACACCGAGCGAGGCTGTCTAAAAATTTCCCTTTAACAGTGAAGAAGGCCGGTCTGAGGCGGTTGGCTTCTTTTGAGGTGAGGTTCTGAGATCGCTTAGGAGATACGCGCGGTAGGGGATCCAATTACCCTCGCAAACCGCATCTCATTTCCGTGCACCTTAAAGGAAGGATATAGCAGGGGTAGGGTGGTGGGGTAAATGACCACCCATGTTGGGAGAGTCCAATAGAGTCCAATTCATGTCGCTACCTCCCAAAAGGCCCCGGTTTTAAAGGAGTTAGAAGAAAAAAGTCGCCTCGGCTTTAAATAGTTAATGTTACTTGTTGCATCATCGCGGCATCTGGCAGTATCTTGAGTTGTAATTGCATGCAGATCGGACCCGCCCTCTTTGTGATGCGACCAATGGCGAGCAGCCTGTTGGAGTACTTAAAGACGATGATTACTTCTGTTCACTCTCTTCTTTTTTGTATCATCTTACCGCTAGCGTGTATAATGATATTATGATTTATAATTTAGGATGTTAATTTAGTTGTTGTTCTATTAAATTTGTGACTTTGTTATGAAGTAGTATTTCTTTGATTGTGTCACCACCTCTATGTTTCTGACAATGGAGTACTTCTGATATATGTGGAATACCGGCATGATTGGTTGAGAAGCTGAATAGTGAAGTATTGTACTGGTCAATATGAAGCACTTAAGTGTCAATCGTTCTACGTACCTAATACCTAGGCGACCAGCCAAGTAAATCTCACCTCTACATATGCTGTTAAGTTAACTTGACCTCGACGTAATCCTAGAGGTTATTTAAAGTAAAGTAGAAGAAGTTGCTTACTCAACTGTCTTTTAACTCGACATAAGAAATTCCAAAAGATTGGGATGGCTAAGGCTGGAATATAGTCGAGGTAATGAAGAATAAAATGTCTTTATATGTATTCATAACTGTAGTGATTTTGTGTATTAAGATTCTTTTCAAAAATTGAACAGATAGACAATGTCATTACGAAAAACATTTATTTCTTATCCTTTAACAGTGCAGAAAATTTTAATTGTAGCGTTACCCATTTCTAATACTCTACAATGGGGTTACCAAAAATTCACATTTACACTTATCCAAAAAATGTTTCAAATTAAAGCCATTATTCATCATTTATTTTCATTGAAAATTCGATATAATGGGATCTTAAGTAAACAAAAGAGAACTAAAATATACTAACGGAACGAATAGCAATTTCCGGTGTTTTGTACTCTATGAAATGTTTTTGAAATATTAATTGAAGAGATTAATACATTTGTGCAATAACAATTAAATTAGTAGTATTTTGTTTTTTAAATTCATATGCTTTTAACATTTACGTTCGGTATAGGAAAAGTGCGCTGCAGTTCCATGTGTTATTAACACTTACAGAAACGAAATAATATTTGAAACTTAGAAATATACATGTGTGTGTCGGTCATATTCATCGGCTGAAATTAAAATAATAAGCATAAAAAAGTGAAACAGATAATAATGCTTGATTGAAATGAACATGAGCTAAATAAAACAAAATAAAAAACAGCCTTTTCTTTAGCAATCAGAATTCATATCAACACAAAAAGTACTCACTCTCGCATTCGAACAAAGTACACTATTAACAAGATATAAACAAAAAACTTGTAGATAGGCCTAAAAAGAAGTTAAATTTATTTTGGAAATGGCTTTAATTGTTAAAATCATTCAGGCCTTTATAGAATTTTTCTTATAATATATAAGGTGAGTTCTTATATGAATGTTTTACCAAAATTTTTAATTATAAATCTTAATTAATTAACAAAAAGGATATTTTTTCAGATAATCCTGATCTGAAAATTTCCTTGATTTTCACAATTCTGAAAACTTTATAGGCACTTTAATTAGCTATATCATATATTTTTCTTTTTAATAAATAGGCTTATTTGAAAATTCCTAACTGTTCATCCTCGAATACAGCGCATTTGTTCCCGCAGCGTTCACCAAAAATTCCACGGATAAAAATAATTTCTAGTTTCTTATGAAAATATTTAATCATAGCATTGCAGGCGGCAAAGAATCGCTGAATGTTTCTCCATATATTTGATTTTTCAGTAAGCTAAATACATTTTTAATAATGATCCGAAAGTTCACTAAAGCAGAGGGCTTGAAGACAAAAAAATAATATATAGAAGTAATATCAAAAATGTATGGGATATTCAACCAAAACATACATTTATTTTTTTCTTCGTAAGGAATAAATTGAAAGCGTAGTACAAAAAGAAATCACATGTTCAATAGAAAGAAAAAAATAATCCAATCCTTATAAAATCCTTCATTAGAAAACTAGAATTATAAATGAGTTTTTAAAAAAATTCTATTTCGAATGAGTTAGATAAAAGTGTGACGAATGTTTAGGTGCGTAGGAATTTGACTTGCTAACAAATTGATGAATAAAGTCCAAATTCTCATTAAACATTATCTCGTTAGTATCGATTTCTTTTCCCAAAACTCCAATTTATAAAGAATGTACCATTACCGGTACATTTTCCCCATAACTGCAAGCATTGAATAATTTAAGCGCACAGGTCGTTTTATGAGCAAAAGAATTTATTAAATTTAAGTGTTCCAAAGAGGGAATAAAACACTTTACTTAGAATTTTGCCTTTTATCTTGAGTTCTGATTGCACTTTTTTTAAAAAAAAACGTCAGTTTTCTTTGAATGTACTAGATGATTTAAGGATTGCTTTAATAAACTTCAGGATGAAAAATTGAGTTTTTTCTCTTATTATTATTTTAGTTTCATTCTAACATATTTAATACTTTTTTTATGTAAGATAGTTTTATTTCTTATTTAGTAGTTTGAAATTCAGCGTCGTTCTTAAATAAAAAAATATCAACTGATATAACGTTTTGGTAATATATATTCTATGACATTTATTACACAGGTCTGCAATGAAGAAATTGTCTTAAAATAATTAGAGTTTTTTTATAGTTTTGGGGATTACTGATTACTGGAAAATTAATTAAAAATTTCCATCACGCACAGTTTTATCACAAGTCATAGGTTTAATGTGTACGAATTTTGTATATTTTAGAGCAAGTTAAAATTATTTGTATGAACTTATTAAACATATTTAGAGAATGAACTTTAAATAATAATTTACTTAATATAAATTGTATACATGGAAGAATAATCTATTATTTATTTAAAATTTTCTTCCAAACTGGTAAACTGTCTTTTAAACACAGCTGTTAAGGCAGAGAAAACAATTTAAAACCGGAACATTAGCTTTTTGGTTTATGCCAGTTGTCCACTTCTCCCTCAATCAATATCCTTCCTGCTATTTTTCCTACTATTCGTCAATGTCTTTCGTAAGTTCGATTCGGTATACTTGTATTTAATTCTGAGTATTGAGTATAAGAGCCATTTGCTTTTAGTTTGTAATCTGGTTGAATGAAATGGCTTCCAGAGGATGTGTCTATTCACCAGATTGTTTCTGCTAAATTTGAGGTTACTATACAGTAAGAAACAAAGAAATAAGGTAGGTCAGCCAAAGGTGGCCATAGTTAAGATTTGAGAATTTTTCAAAATTTTCCGGTTAGGTGTGAGCAGCTGAATTTTTTTTTGTAAAATTTTACACTTATCTTAAACACATCAATTATATTTTTCTTTGTAAAATAAAATCTAATTATTAAAATTTATGCCACCTTTGGCGCATAGTGTTCCAAAGGTGGCCAATATATTGAAATCACTTTTAAAATGTGAAAAAAATTGTCGGAAAACTATTTTTATATCTAGAAGAGTATTACAATGTTCAATAATTTATGTTTATACTTATAAACAAAATTAGACTTAGAATTAACATAAGTTTCTTTCATATTTCGCGAAATTTTTCTGATATACAAATAAAACTATAACCACTATTCAATAATGAAATAAAAAAAATATAACTTTTACTGTTATAAATAAATGGTAATAAGTTTTTAATAAATTGTCATATGTTTTTTCAGATATTTAAGAAGAAATTTTGAAAATCACCCTTACTACATTGATCATTGATTCCCTAATTTGTTTCCTAAGGTGGCCCGATACCCGGGCTACCTTGGGAACATACATATGACTGCCATTTGAACGATTTAAAACAATTAATATGATGAATTTACTAGAACTGAAGTAAATGTGGTTAAAGAGAAAGACTTATCATAACTTTCAGGAAACGTATCATAACTTAAAGTTCTAAGAATTTAAACACATGTATATTAAATTATCTTCTTACCTGGAAATTAGAACGACTACTCCTCAAAAGTGAAATTACTGCCTACCATGAAGGCCGATCAAGGTGATCTCTTCTAATTCAGACACGTGCACTGCAGATGCATGATTTACAATGCAGTAGCACCATGTTGTAATTGAAAATGAAATTAACTCTACTTTTGGAGAGTGGGCTACCTTAGGAACACTTGCCATCTTTGGCTCACCAACCTTATTTAAGAGTTTGGGGTAAAGGTATACTTTGCTTATTTTGGCATGAAAATGGGGATAAAGGAAAGCCTCGGGTCCCGCAAAGTTTGTTCCTTTCGTGCAGAAGAATTAAGGCAATGATTTTAAGGTGAAAACAACCTTTCCGGTTTGGTATACCAATGGGTTGGAGAGGTCTGAAAAACAAAAACGTACTGATGACTGCTATTATCGTACATGCTATACGAAGGGTTTCAATCTAAAGAATAAAAAGAAGATATGTTATCCTAACATCCCATTTGTGTGAGACCCTGTTCCTCCACATATATTGGAAAATACTACTTCATATTTAATTTGGCAATGTAAAAGAATTTGCTAAGACATTACCAAAAGAAGAAAAATGTTTCATATACCTTTGAGAACAGTTCCCGGGTTTTTTTGGAATCAAAGTTGATGTAAGGGCATTTGCAAATCCTGAGATCAGAAACTGATAAAGAAAGAAAAGTTTGAATCCAAAATGAAAATAAACAGGAGAAAAACCTGCGAATCCTTGAAAATAGTTGTAACTAACTTTCTTGGAAACAAAACAAACCCAAACTCGAAACCTATCGTAGAAGATATGTTAGGAAATTTCAAGAAATTAAAGTGTAATATGAGCTCAAAAAATCACTTTTTCCATTCGCACCTGGACTCTTCCTCTGAAAATTTAGATGGAGTCAGGAAAAATTCCACCAAGACATAAACGAAATGGAAAGAGGATGTGAAAAGGAAGATGGAATATGAACGTGATAGGCGACTATTGATGAACGTTGACGGGAGACAATCCACGTAAAATTCACCAGAAGAAAAGGGAAAAAAGAAGTTTTCAGTAAAAGAGAAAACTCTACTGTAAAACTTTGCAAATTTTTTATAAACTCATTTATCATTTAAATCATAACAGAGCTAGAATATAAATGTAAAATATGTATTTATGAGCTGATAAAATAAAAATTAAAATCTCGCAATATTTTTATTTTAATTATATCCGGCAAAATATGAAATCATTTAGTAAATGCTGTTCTGACTGTTACTTACACTAAAATAAGTCAAATAAAAGTATGGCTAGTAGTATGCTTTTAGTATATATGTCTCTGAAAGGTCCGGAAGAAATCTTTATTCAGTAATAGAAGATATGCAACTTTAGCAACAGTTATGAAGGAAGAAATATTTGTTCATAACATGTATTGGTAAAAGTTTATTTTTTAGCTAATTTGTGAATTTTTAATGATTTTCTTTCTTACGTATCATTAATAGAAATGCTATATTTTATGATATTATCTCTATATATAAAAGGTAAATACCATTCACTCACTTGTCACGAAACCACGAAGGCTAGAAACTTGAAATTTGGCAGTTAGTAGCTTCTGGAGTAGTAGGTGCTCATTAGAAAAGGATTTTTCGAAATTTTGGTTAGTATTTCAAGTAGCTTATAATTAACGGAAATTTTAATTTTTTTTTCCATAGTAACATCAGAGCAAATTATCACTGAAAAACTATTTTTACGCCGTCTTCAAATTAAAAAAATTAGCTTCTCAGTTACGTCAATTTTGCGACAGTGCCATTTTTTTACACCATTTCCATGCGACATTTATTAAAATTTTAATTAATATTTCAAAACATCTTCAAACACAATTTGTGACAATGTTTTTTATTGTTGAAAATAAAATTAAAATTAATTTCATTATTTCATCAGATCTTTCGATCAAGTATCTTTTCCAACCTTAGCGTGTTAATAATAAGAACTGCTTTTTTTGGCATTGATTCCAAAGCAGAATTTTTACTTTAACTTCTATAAAAATGATAATGCTTTCAGATTGACCTTCCTATTGTAAACTGCGTGATGTGAAAATCATTAAGGCATAAAATGCAACGGTTGATGCAATCAAGCCATCATTATGAGACTAAAACATTATCATGTTACGATATTTCGGAGTAGATGTTAGAAATTTAAGACTTCATTTTGCATTATAATTAACGCTCTGCTTTGAACTTAATTACTGTGTAATTTCTTTTAAAAGTATATTTTCGATTTTTTTGTGTTTTATAAACTGCAGACGAAGATATTGTGATGGATTTACAGCATGTAGTTTTCGTCTATTTTGTTGGTTTAGCTGGAGGCTATTATTTCGATATTAAGCGTGTGAAGTTTGGCGTAAAGAATTCTGGAATGTTTCCAAATCCGATAGTTAAAAATTGGCAAACTTTAGTCATAGGATCGTGATGCATAACAGGTTTTGGATTTTTAAAAAAAACTTTCCATCTCTGCTTTTGGAGGAAAGAAAGTCAGTGCAACTAAAGACTGGCTATTTAGAGATGAGATCTTGAGTTTTCATTGGTACATGCACATACTGCAAGAGACAAACTTTTATTAAAAGTCCTTCAAAAAATACTGGGGAAATTCAGCATCTATTTCTCATGAAAACGAACTATATTTCGTATTCATACTATATTCTATCTGCATGGAAATATATTTTGAACATCTTTTCTAAATTCATATTAAGCTTTGTTCAAAAGTGATTCTAAATTTAAAATTGTGTTTATATCTAAGGTTCCTTTCAAATTTAATATCGATATATTCCTTTTGACAGTTCCTATTTACATGTCAAGGAGCATTTAAAAAATAGTTTTCATCTAATACCGAGATATGTTTGAAAGCTTTTCTTCGTTTAATATTAAGACTTTCTTAAACCATTTATTAATTATCTTTAAGCTATACAAAACATTCTTCCTTTGATTTTGTTTCTAAATTCAGAAATTCATAAAAAAATCATTTGTTTCATAAATATTAATTAAATGTATGAAGTGTAATAACACATATCGTGAATATTTTTAAAATCTTGAAGATTATATAACATAAAAGTAAGATATAATGAATTGTTTCTGAAATTTAGAAAAAATAGAATGACAAGAGAAAAGTGCATATTACAATTCGAATTGAAAGTAACGAAATTACTTCCGAATGGAGTTAAATGGAACACAAACAAAAATTAACCCTTAACGGCCAAAAGGCCCCAATGCAGGGACATAACACTTATGCCATAGAGAACGAAAGGCCCCGCTACAGGGACATAACACTTATGCCATAGAAAACGAAAGGCCCAGCTACGGGGTCATAACACTTATGCCATAGAAAACGAAAGGCCCCGCTACGGGCACATGAAAAGAATTTAGTTTTAATTTCATTTATTTATCATCGCTGAAGTTTTCTTTACCAAATATTGCAACTTATTACATCATTGGTTTGTTGATCATATCATATTTTCAAAAATTATAAAAATTAATTTCAGCTATGAAATTATAAATCAACTAAATATGTTGAATTTATATCTAAATAACCAGTTTAAATGTTTAGTTTAAGTTTTCATCCTTATTAAACGTTTTAGAATTTCACCTCATTTTTCATCGTCTTATGGGTGAGTATTACAAAAAAATCTCTCTGCCATTAAGGGTTAAACATGTAGCTTCTATAACCTAATATAGTCCTGATATCGTTGCATTGTATGGTGTTTCAAGACACTCAAGGATTTTGGTCTCAGACTTCCTGTCACCTTTCAGATGGAGAACAAGTGACGAACCTGGAAGTGACATATCTCACACATGAAAACCATCTTTAACCCTCTGACTGCCACAACGGCTTTACCGGCCCGTCATGTAAACTGCCAGACAAACGGCCGAGTGGCCGAATAGTCGCATTCTTGTTTCCTTTCCCTTTTCAAAACGGTAGGGAAACGGTACAGAGCAATCTTATCTGTTTAACAATGGCTGTTTCCCCTCCCACTGTCACTCCTGATTGATGTCTCCAGTAAGTGTTCGAGGGCAGATGCTTAATTTACATTACTCCTCTTGTTACCTTGTCTTAATTTATTTGTCCCCTTGTTACCTGCCTATAGAGGTTTGGGACAACATCTGTTATGTCACGGGTAAGCTGATATGACTTTTGAGCTTATACGAGGGAATATCAAAAAGAAAGGTTCCCTATTATTTTCCATGAAATGTATTGTTTTATCGTTACAAAAATTGACTTGTGGGTGTACGTGAATGTAGATTAACAAGTAGGATAATAAAAAAATAAATGGCTTTATTCCACGAAGATTTCAGTAAAACACTAACGTAGCTAAACGGAACAGCACTTGTGTAAATTAACAGCAGAGATCACCAATAAATCTCAGTCGCGCAAATGTTTCTGAGTTCAACAGCTTCTTTGCTGATCAAAGTCCAACTGACGCCTCTTGGTTTGAGAGCTTGCTGTCATATCTTTTCAACAAGAAGTGACGTCATTACATAGGAAGTGATGTACTCTCTAGAAGGTTCGTGCAATTACTGGCTCCCAGTAGAGATAGGTTCACAGTTCATGATTTTTCTAGAAGATTCCTTTTCTCGCCAAAGGCGCCAACTTTCTTGCTAAATTGCCAAATTTGTCACCAAGATTAGCATGTTAGGGAAACAACTTTACAGCTTTGAAACAATATCATCTCGAACATATGTCGACAGTGTTTCATAAGAGTTAAACTTCCTGTATTATTTATTCTGACTGGAACAGCCGATGTTTTCAATATTGAAAATTATTTTATAGATTTTATTTTTCATGCAATTTCAAAGTTTTCTGCATTTCAAAAATAGTTTGTAAATTTGCAGAGCAATACGATTAAACTGAAAAAATTAAATCAAAGGCATATTTTTCACACTGCAGATGAGCATCCGCCAGTTTGTAACAGTAATTAACATTGCTGCTTCAAATCTTCATCTGAACTTCATATATATCTTGGAAGTAACATAAGCGATAATTAACGAAAACCTTCGAAAACAACACGAATTTTAAGTTAAGTAAGAAAGCTACATTTTGTGTGGTCTCTTCCATCTCTCTCAGTGTTTCAGATTAGTGTTCCTTAAACATCGATAGTTCAAATATCGATAGTACAATCGATAGTTTCGATAGTATGGACAATTTTTCACCGGCGATATTATTGATAGACGTTCTTCCAGTCGATAGTTTATAAGCTATCGATACTATCGATATTTCCGGTCGTTTTAAAACTATCGACTGAAAATGCGTCTATCGATGGAATTGCCGGGAAAAAACTATCGATAGTTTTGAGAAAGTCGATACTATTGATTGTTTCAGTCGATAGTTGCGAAAACCCGATACTATCGATACTTGGTGTCGATAGTATCGATATTTAAGGAACACTTTTCAGATATTTCTTAAGATGGCGGCACTCTGAAAAGTGTTATTCTAATCAACGAATGTACCTTTAAATAAAAAGGTGTGTTGCCTCGCATGCACTTTTGAAAATAAAGGCTGTAACACGAAGCAAATGAAAGTGTTCATTTATGGAAGCAAATATATCGTATTTAACTTGGATTTTAATTAAAGCGAATTCGCATATGAATACGCTTGTCTTTGTCAATTTTTCACTTTTTTCAAAGATTTTCAAATGTATTGCTCGCAGAGCTAACGGCACAGCAAGCATTTCTTAGTTAAACATCCGAAATTTGTTCCTGTAACTTAAAAATGATTTTGGAGCTTTAACCAACGATAATCCCCTTAACACGATTTACTTAATTTTAATATTCTGCAAGATATTATTCACACAAAACTTTGGGGCGACATTTTTGAAATGATGATTATGCTTCCTGTGGAAACTTTTTCACAAACATAGTTAAGTTGAATCATTAGAAAAATATTATAATACTGATTAAGTACAGATCACCTAATTAATCTTCAGTATAAATAATGAAATTAATGTGATTTAAGATTTAATATTTCGGGAAATTTTCTAGAAATGTGATTATTATTTTGTTCTTCCACCTTCTATTTCTCTTCTACACCTTTCAGAAACTGTATTGGAAACTGAAAAATAGCATTGAAAATTCATATATTTGTTAATGCTGCTTGTTTCAATAAATATGAAAGATTAATTACATGCAGAACAATTTGAAATCGATGAGTTAAGACGAATTTTTGTAAATGTGCATTTTTGCATTTTAATGATAGTTTTTTACGTTTCATGAACAATTAGTATTATTTGTAAAAGAGTTTTTGTTTCTGAATATCATCTGCCTTCTGGCGTCATTAACCCCTTAACAGTAACATTTTCTTCGAAATCTAATAAGATGGCCCACTCTGCTTTAGAAAGGGGTTGTCGTTTTCATTCATCTAAGAAGCCATGGAATACTTGAGATGCTTATGGATTCTACGTAATTTTTGTGTCAAATTATAAAGCTAATTAATGATTAAATTTTAGTTTATAAGACTAAAAGTGGGATAATTCGATACACGTACTGTGTACGGGCAATATAGAAATATATGAGAAAATAAGCTTATAGAAGTACCCCGGAGAAATGGAGAGTGAAACAGTAAGGAATGATGAAGAATTAATGCGAGACATTGAAGTATAAAATAGTTTAGAAACATTTGCGAATAACAAACGGATACATTGATAAATGAAATAATTTATGGATGCAATAT
>BGPR01006990.1:45140-56318 GCA_013235015.1 Araneus ventricosus
TCGAAAACGTCCACTGTTCTTTCTTTCTTCAAAATTTTCAATATTTGCTCAGTTTTAATCTCACAGGTTCATTGACGTTGAGGAATGGACACATTTAGGAATGAAATCCTTTTGAGATACTTTGCTAGGAAGATTATTTATGTAGACCATCGCATTGTACGCTGTTGTTGAGAGCAATATTGGGGACTCGAAAAGGTCCACAGTTCTTTCTTTCTTCAAAATTTTCAATATTTGCACAGTTTTAATCGCACAGGTTTTGCCGATATTTTCGCAGCAGACTCCTTTTTTAATATTTAATTCGGATTTGATGCATTATACGGCACAACTAAAGCGTTAGAATTGCTCTTTGGGCCCTAATGTGTTAGATCTCTGATCACCTTGCAGATAGTTTAACCTCTCTCTGTTACTGTATTATGGCAAATGCATTGGTTAAGGTTACAGCAAATAAGGACTGAAAGAATAGATAACTGCAAAGGCATTCGAAAGAGATAGTAGATTTAATTTCCAAATATTTGAAAAGGGAGATAGCAATTTCATCTTCACCCTCTAAAATATCAATTTTAAAAGTAGATATTGCGTTTCACTAATTTATTACGGAGGACAACAATTTTTTTGGCACCTAAAACTGATTTTGACTATATTTAATGCGTCAGTATTAAGTACAAAAACGGTTTTTCTCTGTCAGCTCTACTTTTTGAGATTCAGTATAGTTAACTTACGAAGTATTTAAAACTTTAACCCCTTAAGTTTCACGCCCAGCATATTGACGTGCATCGAATTATCTGATTTTTTGGCTTATAAACAAAAATTTAATGATTAAATAGTTTATAATTTGACACAAAAATTACGAAGAATCCATAAGCATCCCAAGTATTCTATGCCTTCTTAGGTGAATGAAAATGACATCCCCTTTCCAAAACAGGAGGGTCATCTTATTAGATTGCAAAAAAGGTGATCCTTAATGGGTTAAAGAGCAAGTTATTCCTCAAACAGATGAATCACATGAAAAGTAGGAAAAAAAGAAAGAAAGAAAGAATAATAGTACTTCTCACAGTAAATTGTGTGATAAATGAAAGAAGTATATAACACAATAGCTTTGGTCAAGAGGTTTATGTTTCAAAAAAATAAGTGGGTAATTTGTGTGGACTGAAACATGGTTAACTTTTTAATTTCCTGTCAGCAAGGGACTATCCAAATTTCCTTGTTTCTTGTGGCTATGGGATAGCAGAGCCAAACAATAGCAATTGGATAAAAAAAAGTTTCTTACGATAGAGAACATGTTTGCTGGAGGAAAAAAAATGTCATTCGTGAACCCTTAGTTGGACAAGATAGAATCATCTTGCCTCCTTTGCGCAAAAAGCTAGTGTGAATGAAGCAGTTCATGAAAACTCTTGATCAGGATAGTAAGGAGATAAAAAGTGCCTGGAATAAGTATAGAAGAACTTAGAAGTGTAATTTTTTATGTTCCTCAAATCAAATAGCTGGTGAACAATCCTCATTTCGTGGATTCCAGAGAAGGTAAATGGCGTCGGGGGCGTAGTAGGGTTATTTCGCTCCCAACTGTCACCAGTCGTTAAATGGCGTCCCAGGCATAATAGGGTTATTTCGCTTCTAACTGTCACCAGTCGTTAAATGGCGTCCGGGGCATAGTAGGGTTATTTCGCTCCCAGTTTTCATCAGTTGTTTAGCAAGAATAAATGGCGCCTAAGACATGGTATCATTTTTCGCCCTCTCAATGTACTTGACTTCAAAAAGCGGCGTAAATACATTAATGCTTTATCTCCACGGCTACCCCTAAGACTGGCGTCCGGAGCATGAATATTCTCCTTGCCCCTTGACCGCTACGCCATTGCTTTCAGGGCTATCATAAGGCTGAAAACTAGGCTGATTCTGTTAACAGTGTATTTAACACTCCAGAGACCTCGGTTATAATATGAATGGAAATACTTATTATTTGCACTGTTGTTCAGTCCGTTTCCCTGAAAATTTGGCTAGTTAAGCTATTTGTGAAGAATAGGTGAACGGTATCAGCAGTACATAAAGACAATGGATACCAAAGCGTATCGGAAACTCATATAATGGCAGATTTCTTTAGAAATCTCCAATGAGGCTGTGTTTATTTAGACTAAGAACGGGAAATAAAAGAAGCTCTAGGAGTGGAACAAAATGACTTTATCATTTGGTTTATTTGATTCGTCTCATTTCTACTTTTTAATTTGGCTATTGTTGATTTACAGGAACGTTACTGTGTTATTCAATCAATTAAAATGCTTTAGAAAATTTTTAAGGAAGGGACGTCTTAATTCTTAAAAGCGTGATTTTTAAAAAAATTGATTTAAAAATGTTTTTTGATTTTAATTTCTTGAATAAAACACGGGAAAAATACTTTAAAAATCCTATTTTGTTTTAAGTATGCTTTATGGCTATAAAATAGTTTGTTACAAACTGTCTGCACTGAGCTTTATTTAAAAAATTAACTTGATAAAATTCTATAATGTGTAATACAGATGAATATTAATAAATATTAATACGGATAATGAATTTCCTTCGATATTGTAGAATAAAATAAGGTATTCTCAAGTGTTCAAACAAAGCTGAAAAGATGCAGCCTCAAGTGAATAATATGAATTTATTTTTATTTTTTTTATCAGCACTCAGGCTGCAATCTATATGCCATAAATTGATTTGATAAAAATTTCAGTATGTATTCTATTGGCAAAAATAGGTATTAGAACTTCAGTCTCACTCTCAAGATTTTAGAAGACAAAATTGGGCATATTCTTTAAAGGCAACTCTGGGAATTAAGAGCCTATTTCCTAAGCTTAATACAATGCGTTAACGCTACGGTCATATCTTACAAACAAGAGCTTGTGGCCTAAAACTAAAACTACGTTTATTTTTGGCAAAAGAGAAACACGAAAAGTCAGTTTAAAAAATCTCCGTCAGTAAAATGTGTGTTGGCCTGTGTGATATCTATATATTTATTATAATTTGGTGCAAAATTCTTCACCTAGTTCGCCAGCCTCAACCACCCGACTGATTTTGACAAATTTTGTTTCATATGAAAGCTTATGACGTCTAGATATGTCCTTAAGGGTCGCCTGCCACCACCAACCCAAATTTTCGAACGAAATCGAAAAAACGCTTTCCCACTGTACATTCTGTATGGGGGAAAAACCTTTGGACAGTTCGCCAGCAACAACCACCCGAGGGATTTCGCCACTTTTCTTTAATTGAAAGGTTATGACGTCTAGATATGTCGTCATGGGTCGCCTGCCCCCACCCCCATTTTTGAACTAAATAGAAAAAACACTTTTCCACCATACATTATCTATATGTTTTTTCGATTTCTTTCGAAAATGGGGGTCGCTGGGGGCAGACGAAATTTGTTGACATATATAGACGTCATAAGCTTTCGTATGAAATAAAAATTGTCGAAATCCGTCGTGTGGTTGCAACTGGCGAACTGTACAAAGGTTTTTTTCCCCATAGAGAATCTAACTTGGGAGGGTGTTTTTCGATTTCCTTCGATAATGGGGGAGGTAGGGGGCACGCGACCTTTTATGACATATTTAGACGTCATAAACTTTGATATGAAATAAAAATTGTCGAAATAGGTTAGGTGGTTGGTGCTGGGGAATTTTTACAAGGTTTTTCCACAGACAATGGACAGAGGAGAAATGTTTTTTCGATTTCGTTCGAATATGTAGGGGGGGGGGAGACAGTCGACCATTGATGACATATCTTGACTTCATAACGTTTCAAATGAAAAAAAAAATGTCAAAATCTATCGGGAGGTTGGGCTGGCGAACTGTCTTAGAGTTTTACCAAATTATTTGAAATATATAGATACACATAGTTCCATCACAATGGTGTGTCAATAATATTTTTAAGCACCTATGGTAGATGATGGAGTCTGTTTAGTTAGGGCGATTTCATTCTGTATTTATGGATCTGAAAACTTTTATGCCGAAATTCGTGAAAAATTTATACAAAACTTAACAACTAGATGAGGTTTATTGCGAGATTTTGCAATTTTAAATGAATCTGTTGTCTACAACGAATATGAAATCTGCTATGTCTTTATGGTTTGTCCCACTGATCTTCATGCAGAATTTAAAAAAGAAAAAAGTAGTGGCTGAGAGCCTCGAAGCAGCGAGGTGGCTGGAGTAGTGCTGAGCAAAGTGGGTGCTGGCCGCTAACCCTCCCGGAAGGCGGCGAGAGCGGCTATAAAAATAAAAAAAATCGTATTCAAACTTTCATAAAAGATTATTAATAAACCATTCTGCACTGAAATTCTCCTTCTACTTATCAATAATTAATCAAGAGTAACAAGCAATTTATCGATCTTTATTGTAGATGAGTAAAGCTTAAAGATTTAGATGTCAAAAAACTATCAATAAGAGAATGGTTTATTAGAAAAGACCAAGTTTTCGTAGTTCCTAATAATAGGGATAATTTAAAGTCAAAAATAAATTCTAGTTTACTAATATATAATATATTTGAAACTTGTTAAGTCAAAATATCCGTGGCAGTTCCTGTGATTTTGATTTTCTGTAATTTTTGTAGAAAAGATTTAGGATATATTATGATTCCAGGAAGTTGAATTAAGGTATCAGAAATCTGCCAAGCTTGAAAAAATACATCGGTTAATAATGCAAAAAATTCACTTCCGGAAGGACATTTTAATCTTTTTTAATTCTTCTAAATCCAATATATGCGATCTCTAAAATTTTTGAACCTTTACCTAATCGGAATTTCTGAAAAATTAAGATATAAAGAATTTCCAAGTGAAAATTGTTCTTGTTATTATATTTCTAAAACTATTCTTAGATGACAGTAATACTAGGTTATACAAGGTGTCCACATTTATCGTGGTCCAATAGCTAATTTCTAAATCGTTAGAGATAGACTTATAGTTTCCATTGGAAAAGTGCTTTAACCCTCTGATTCCTAAGGCCATTGAAATAAAGGGACCTCAGAATACAGGAACGTCCGACCTCATCTATCAAAGGTAAGAGAATTTCACTTTTCCCCTCAAAAACTAAAATGACAGCTGGCATTGTCCGAATTGTAAGAAAACTCCCCTCTTCCCCAAATACATCTGGACGAGCCACTCTAACGAAGAAAGCACGTACCGCGGGAGTGAAATCAATCACACTTTACGAAAGGGGGTGCTAATTTCAGAGTGACATTCGGACGTTTCGGACGGCTATAGTCTTTTCCTTGAAGGGACGTATGGGACGGTCCTGTATCGATAGAGTTAAATGAAGGGAAAAATTATAATTTATATTTTATGAGCCAATAAAAATATTTCTGAAAAAGTTACAAATTCTAACTTTTTATACCGTCCTCCGGTCCAATCAATCATATTTAGTAAAATATTGTTGACACTCTAGCATTTTAAACAAAAAAAGTTCCACTCTTCTGCGATTAAAACTGACCGAGTTATGGAGCTTTGAATATCGCTAGCTTAGGCCGCTTTACACCATTTTGATAGCCGTTTTGAAGACGATCCACCAATCAATGCGCAACACTTGCTCGACGCCGCCGCTGATTGGTTAAAAATAATGAAATTCAAAGCTCCATAACTCGCTCAGTTTTAGACGCAGAAGAGTGGGACTTCTTTTGTTTAAAATGTTAGAGTCTCAGAAATATTTTATTAAATATGATTGACAGGACCGGGGGACCGTATAAAAGATTAAAATTCGTAACTTTTTCAGAAATTTATTTGATGAGTCAAATAACATAAAATATAATTTTTCCCTTTGGTATGTGTAGAAGAAACTAGAAAAAGATACATGAACTAAACTGTTCTGGATGGACGGTATTATTGCACTGGTTACCCAGCCATTGTCTCATTACCGGTAATGAGAGGGCAGATTCGCTAGCCAAACATAGATGCAGCCTTCCACAGCACCCTATTGACTTATCATACGACCAGGCTTATTCCACCATCGTGAGATCAGCGAGGAAATTTATACGAGAAGCCCAAGAGATCGACGTTAAAGACAAAATCTGGGAGACTTTACTACATGGCCCGGTCCCAATGGATCTCCCTAGACTGATCTTTACGGTCAATTTTAGAATTTTAAACGGACATGACTATCTTCAGGGACATCTTCATCGCATAGGAGTGAAAGAAAATCCTGACTGTCCACTGTGTTCCACTGGAGAGATAATGAATTTTAGACACTTGACAGTTTGTGCTACTTTAGCGAACACAAATCTAAATGTTTTACCTCCTGACCACTATTATTCAAAGGCTAGTTTATATTGGGCTACACAAAGGGAAATGGTCAATACGATCTAATCCCCGACGTAATTTAAAAACTTCCCTTTATTTAAAGTAGTTTTTCAATTGGAACTATATGTCTATCTCTAACGGTTTAGAAATTAGCTATTGGACCACGGTAAGTGTGAACACAATATATATTTCTGAAAGTGAAAGAGTCAATTATCATAAGTTCTGATTAAGAAAATACCAATTCATTCAAAAATTTCAACGTATTTAAAATTAAATTTTGGCTGCACATTAACATTATAATTTATGGTTACGTAATTAATGAGTTGTTCGTCGTTATTTTGCTAATTTTTTGTAAACCACTTAAGAAAATACCTAGATTTCATTTCTCAATCATTTTTAGAGCGATAACTTGGTTGAAAGGTTAAGCAGAACTAAAGGTGTAAGTACGTAGTCTGTACCCAGCAGTTAGGCAAATAAATAATAATAATAAGCCGTTCTTATGTAGTTTGCTTTAAACGAAAAAGTTACCGTACGATTTTTTTCTTAATTTTAATAAGTTTACAAAAATATTTTAAGGCATAATTTACGACTTTACTTTTCATTCTTTCCACGCAATTCAGACCGTTTTCATTGTTGAAACTAATATTTATTTGGATGGTTCTCTTCCATTGTTGAAAGCTAAGATGATATTTTAATGTTTAATGCTATGTTTTAATCTGAATATTTTCATTCAACTATTTTAAAGTTAAAAGCAAATATATATTTTGCGAGAGGAATAAGAGAGTGAAGTTGATACCGAGAAAATGCAATTCGATGTTGCATGACAGAGATAGTCACTTTATTCCAGTAGGAACCGTCTTTCAGACAACGAACAGAACAGGAGCAAGGCTACTGAAAGAATATGTGTTAAATGTCCATCTCAATTTAAAATGAGTTTGTTAAAGGAACCATGAAAATAAAATTATGCATAAGAGATTCAATTTAAATTATATTCTCGGCGAACAAGATAGTCGCCAAAGGCCGCTAGCAAATAAATAAATCGCCCACAATGTCTAGTAAGGAAATAAATTTTGTGTAGAGAAAATCCGAACATTCGAAAGGGAAAACCTTAAATGCCCCATATCACTTGCATTACAGCTTTTCCAAAGAAAATATTCCGGAAGGCAATTATTTTCGAATCAGCCAGAAGATCCGGAAATTGCTACCGTGAGGATATGTTTTCATCTGTTGGTTGTGATTTTGTGTGTTTTTTTCAGTGGTTTACTCCATTTTGGAAAGCTCTCAAAAACATTCCTGATGATTTTTGTGTGTTTTTTCGAAGCGGACTTCTTGGTATTTTATTGATTACTGGTCTCGTTAATGTTGATCAGTAGAATCACTCATATGACAGTGCTGCGGAGAGTTGTGTCTCTTCTGAAGGTTTTATCACAAAACATACCCAATTTATTTAATATACCGGGCGATGCTCGGGATTAAAATCCTTTCACTTCTATTAGTTTTAATATAATAAACACTTTTATGTAAAATATTATAATAAACAAAATCCTTTCATGGCCCGAAAGGTTTTGAGTAATTAAACTGAAAATATCAAGGTAACCAAGCAATTTTAAAAAACCGCCTAAAGCAAATTTTCTCGATAGCTTATTAATAATTTTTAGAGAATGATATGAAATTTAATTCAACACTGAGGTGTTAAGGTATCCGACTGGTTTAAAATCGTCGTGTTTGATGAAATTATCAAAAAAAATTATGACTTAATTTTGTTGCCTGTTTATCAGCTTTCTAAAACTGTCTCACTTTTTACTCTACGTGAATTACAAATGGAGTTACAGCTCTTTTATTACCGAACCGTAAGCATTATTTTATGTTGCACGAAAACTTTAAATACGTTTTCTGAGAAATGATATTTTTGAGGAAAACTGTCGACCGTAACAATGATTTCTCAAAAAGTTATTCAAGTATTGATATGAAATTTTCTGAGATTGTTTTCTGTAACATGCTTGATGTTTTCTTCTAAAAACTAAGGTCAATTTTAAAATCAAGTATTATTTTTAAGTGCTGAAATATAAATGAAAAGCATTTTTTATGAAAAATTACCAGTTTAGTAACTATGTTCAGCTATATCTCAAAACTATTTTGAAGTACGAGAAATATTTTAGAGCATAACACAGATAACCGTCATTAAAATGTGTTCCTACTAGGATTTATGTATATTTCGAATATGATTTTGTCGATGGCTGTTAGCGTAAGGCAAATATTTTAGTCATTTTTCTTCAGATTTCTTAGTTTTTTTTAAAAAATATTATTTTGAAAGCCTAATTTTACAATATTTTAATAGTTTCAAAACATATGCAGTTGAAAAGTAACATTAAAAATATATATATAAGTTATTTTTCAAAAATATGTTTCCAAAAACAATAGGATACCTTAAAGTTTTATTCATATAGATTAGCATTCAACGGAATTCCAACACAAATTTTTTCTATCGTGTGAAGCTTAACTTTAATTCAAATGAAAAAATGTGTTGCATCAAAGATTTTTAAAACATCGAAGTTTCTCAAAAAATTACACCGTCCCAAACGATTTTTAAAAATAGCATAAAGCTAATTTTTTTCATAAATGAATAATAATTTTTAATGATATCATGAAAAATAATTTTAAAATTTAATGAAACACTGTGAATGGCAATTGAAAAAAAATATGTGTTTACGAATTATGGTATACGAAAGCAGCCATTTTGAAGATGGAACTTATATCTCCATCGACCGTTAAAAGAAAGTAGTCAAGTTTTGAATCAATTTTAAGTAACAAGAAACTCAAAGCAATTTCCAAATTAATGAAATATTTTTCAGTTTTAATAAGACAAAGCAGGAATCTCATTTAAATATCTTTTCCTCACGTTTTGGCTATATTCTGTGTTCAATTTACTAAGCAAATCTTGAGCACCGCCATATTATTTACGTGTGCCATACCGCGAATGCGTAATGGAAATAAAATTTTCGACTAATAAAAAATTAGCTATTTAATTAATTGGGATGAAACATTAATTAAAACCTCAGGCAGCACACAGGAAAATCTTAATTGAAGAAGTTTTGGATTATTCATGATATCATTAAATAAAAATTATCTGAATGTAAATTCCAATTATTTTCCTTTTTAATAAAAGTTATAAAACTAAATTAAAATTACAATGCATATTCCATTAACAATAAGGATCTTAAAGGATTTCTTGAATATAGATAAAATCAAATACGTGAATTCCGTGGGACCTCGAAAATACTTTCTGATCTCAGTAATATTTTCAAAAAGATAATTACATAAAAAGGCAAATTTAGGCTTAAATTATAAAAAAAACTACTTCATAAATTTCAAAGTATATTTACTTTTGGGTTTTCTAACTTTAAATTTTTCTTTTACTTTTATTCAAAATCTCTCCTTATGAATCCGATTTTTCATCTATAAATTATTCAAGATAAAATTGTTACAGATGCAATATTTTATCTTTTCTTTAATGATACCTTAAAAAAATTATTAATAAATCTTGGAACCTGTACTCGTATTTTTTATTTATCTCTGACAAAAGCATGACTATAATTTATTTCTTGTTAGAAGAGAATATGTTTTCAGATGAGTTGCAAAAGCTAGATGTTATCTTGCTTTGACTTCTTAAATCGAAACTAGTATGGTAGAACGAAGGTTATGACGTACGTTGACGAATAAGTTGCTGGATGTGTTTGTTTTTTATCATTTAATAGATGTTGTTTTGACTTTTAAAGTAACTTCTTATGAATAAATAAATTAAACACTTAATTACACAAGGATCCAGCAAACTTCTTTATTTCTTGCAAACTCCCTGCTGAAATTTTAGATCAGTGTTGTAAATTTTCTTTGAAGCACACACCTGAATGAATATCGAATATTCTGTCCATAAAATTCGAATGTTTGTGCCAATAAATAAGTAAATGAAAATTAGAAGAAATTCTTCAATGATAAGTCATGAAACGCGTCTTCATTTAGAGAATTGACTAATACCTCGGACTAAGAGCCGGAAATATTTCCTTTCTGGCATTATAATATAATCGAGGAAAAATTGTGAAAGAAAGCAATTATTTTCCAATCAACTCCCGGATCGTTATGGCTGCCGTCTCGAATAGTTTCCATGTGTTTGCTCTGATGAAGAGGTGACTTTGGAGTTGTTCACTTTATTGCAGAAACCCCTCAATTCCAATTCCCTCAAATCTCTTCTGTGTTATTTTAGGGCTTTTCCATCGAAGGCAGTAATGACCTCTTTAACGCTCGTCATTAGAAAACTGCAACACAGCTCATGAATTTAACACGGAATTTAGGGAATTATTTGGTACGAGTTTTAGTTTGCGGAGTCATTCGTTGGGAAAATGGAGTGTTTGTTCAGAAAAGATCAAATGCCATTTCGAAATGACAGATCATTTATTTGTGTGTGTGTGTGTGTGCGTGTGTGCGTGTATGTGTGCTATGTTGATCTATTTTTGCAGTAACGTAGCAAATGCAAATACTGTAATAACCTCTTTAATGCTCGTCATTAGAAAACTGCAACACAGATCATGAATTTAACATGGAATTGAGGGAATTATTTGGTAAGAGTTTTAGTTTGCGGAGTCTTTCGCTGGGAAAATGGAGAGTTTGGTCATACAAAATCAAATGCAATTTTAAAATAACAAATCATTTCTTTGTGTGTGTGTGTGTTGGGGAGGGTGTTATGTTGATCTATTTTTGCAGGAACGTAACAATATGCAAATAATGTAATGACCTTTTTAACGATAGTAATTAGAAAACTGCAACACAGATCATGAATTTACCAAGGAATTGGAGAAATTACGAAAGAGTTTTAGTTTGCGGAGTCTTTCATTTGGAAAATGGAGAGTTTGGTCAGACAAGATGGAATGTTATTTCGA
>BGPR01006990.1:56328-66352 GCA_013235015.1 Araneus ventricosus
GTGTGTGTGTGTTGGGGAGGGTGTTATGTTGATCTATTTTTGCAGTATTATAACAAAATGCAAATACTGTATGTCTTCTTTAACGCTCGTCATTAGAAAACTGCCACACAGATCATGAATTTAACAGGGAATTGACGGAATTATTAGGTAAGAGTTTTAATTTGCGGAGTCTGGGAAAATGGAGAGTTAGGTCAGAGAAGATCGAATGTCACTTCGAAATGACAGATTTTTCTTCATGTGTGTGTATTGGGGAGGTGGTTATGTTGATCTATTTTTCAGTAACGCAACGAAATGCAAATAAGAAAGTTTGCAATGCCACAGAAACTTACCAAGATAAATAAAGCTCACGCTCCATAAAATCCTTCATATTGTATACAAATTCGGATGCAGGGCTTTTAAGTATATAAAAATAAAACTCTTTGATCTTATGCTGCAATTAATACTTTTTGTTAAAAAAATCAGCGTCACAATAAGTTTTTAAAAAATAACTTCATTTTTCATTCATTATAAAAGACGCTATATTTCACATGTCTCTCTTGCTTGCTACATTTTTCAATAGAAATCAAAATCATTCGAAGAAAGCAAAAAACTAAAAAAAAATATTCTGAGAGAACCAAATTAAACAAGCAAGGAATCCATTCTAGTCCACTTTGTCAAGGGCTGAGGAATTAATTCGAAATGGATTCAAAATGTTTGGGAAATATTATGTAAGAAGCTAGCATTACGCCAAAAATAGCTTCCTTAGTCAAATTTCCCACAAAAGACAAAGGAGATGAGTACCATCTACTAAGCATTATTTAAAAAGAAAAAGGAAACACCAAACACAAGCATGAGAACGCTAATAAGATTGAAATAAAAATATTAGCCATTGGGTTGAATAACAACCTTCATTAAAATAAACTTGCCCCACGATTCGAAGAGAGATAAAATGTCCTGACTTTTATTACAAACACAAGCGAAGTTCCCGCCTAAATAAGTAATTCCCCTTTTTTCTTTGTAAAGAAAGACTAGAACCATGGCGCCATCTGTATTCGAAAAAAAAAAGAAAATCAAAACAGGAGGAGAAACAGGAAGGGTAGAGAATCAAATCATTTAGACAAATTAATAAAAAAATTAATAGGAAACGTTCTGTTTAAAGTTTAAGTGAAAATGTTTTTAAATTTGTTTATTCTACTTTTTCTAGTTGATTGCTTTTAAGCTACAGTTTTCAATACATGTTTTTCGCAATGATTAGGAAGTGTAAATAAATCACTTTCGTGTTTTGAATTACATCACTTTTTGAATTAATAAGTTAACCTTAAAGAAGCTGCTATGTAAAATATGTGAAAGTACTTTGGCAACAGAGGATTAAAAAAGTTTTTAAAATTAAAAACATCTGAACAACTGCTAATGCTATAAAATGCTAAAGCTAAGCATATTTTTCATTAGAAAAAGCTGATTACATGATGTATGGAGTCACACGAAATATTGTATTGTTGGTAAGATTGTAAATAGTTGAAACTTCGTTTGTGGTTGTTTCTCTTTCTTTCTTTCTATTTTTTTTATAAGAAACATTGGATTTTTTAAAAAATTATTGGTCATCTTTACAATTTGATCTGAAAAGAAAATTTGGATATGGAGATATATTCTACACTCGCATTCTCCTATCTGTCCTATAATTTTTTTAATGTAATTGAAAGCAAATACTCCAGAGTGTAACTTATAAGGCAACACCATAATAACTACTCATTCAAACCTCTTCTATCCATTTTTAATCCGAAATAATTATATTTCATTTGAAAAAAATCAATATTTACCTCATTTTAGAACAGAAACACACCCGTACTTAAACGTAAAATAAATTATTTAAATATCCGTATTCATACGTTACAGCTATTTTTCATATTTGAAATTGAATCGGAAACTGTGATTGGAGAAATAAGATTAATTTGAAGAGATGCTGCTCTTGCTATTAGTTTTTCAAATCACAATAATTCTGCAATTATGATACAAAATACAAAGCCTCATTATTTATATAAATTTAAATAACTTTAATTATATTTTTAACACAATTTTAGTTCTGTTCATATTAAATATTTAAAAAGGCTGTTAGTGAATTTGATTGTTATCGTAAAAGAAATGAAAAAATGTAAGCTTAAGAAAATTTAGTTACTTTTATTAAAATTTATTTTCCTGTCTAAATTATTTTAATCACTATATTTACATTTATATAATCACAGGAAAATCACTTTTCTAGTTAATTAATTGAGCATTCATTGAACTTAATTGGGAAATTAATAAGAAACCTTTTTGAATCAGATTTCTTTTTTAATTAGCCATCTTATTTTTATTTCTATTAATATTTAATTTTAAAACATATAATAATCCCACGCATAAATTTTACTTTCTAAGATGTTTACCGAATTTTATTACATTTTAGAAATTCATTTAGTAATTCAGTATTTGATTTTAAAGAGGTGTTCGAAAATGTTGACATAGCTAATGTGAAATCACTTGTCATTTTACTTTTTAAAAAGACATTTAAAATCAGAGCTAATGGCTTTATTATTTGAAAAAATCATTTGATTGAGGAAATTCTTTGAATATTACGAAATATTTGGAGAGGTATGGTTCGTAAATATATTTTAAATTTGTTTATTTTCCTTTAGTTTTAGTAGTAATTATTTTGGCATAAGTTTTCTAGTTAACCCAATATTAAAAATTGTAATCTTTATTATGTACGTCTCAAAATTAATTGAGGATTTTTTTAGTTATTCGTTTTATTAAGTGAAGAAGACTTTTCACTTTCATACACTCTTAAATAAATAATTATTCGAATTTAGTCTAAAATTACACGCTGAATACTATTTAACACGCAATAGTCTTCTGCCAAAAAACATTAGCAAAGAATTGACTTCATGGGTAGCTATTGAAAATCTCCCTGCCTCAATGAATTATATGAACAACTTCCGACAAAATATATTATTTCTTCTAATGAAAAAATGACCTTTTAAATATCGAGTGCTACTTCAGAATAATACTTAACAAGTTATATTAATTTTCTTCCCTCCTGAAACGATGTTTCGAACTAAGTTTATTTCGTCTACTTCTTATTACACATAAGAACTAAACTTTCTCAACTTAAAACAACCAACTATCGAAAGATCCAAATGTCTTTGCACTGGATTTTAGACTCTTAATATCGATAAAACAACCTTCTCAAATACATCAAAAAGGTGAGAAAACTACTCCTGTGAAAACAAGCTCTACATAAATATCTTCTCACTTTAAAAGAAACTTGCACATCCCGTGACCTAACGCATGTTGGCCGGAATCTCAACAGACAAGTAACAACGAAACAAGAGAAAGGCTACACTAAAAGTAAGTAAATAAATAAAAAATAGGAATGATGCGTCCAAGAATTTTCTCCCTCGGTCTTGAAGGCGGGGCTTTGTCTGCTGAGACGTGTCACTTCCAGGGTTGTCTCATGTCCGTTGTTTGAAAGGGTATCAGATCAGACGATGCGACAGGTTCATTTTACTCTCAGGTACTGAGAGGCAACTCACAAATAGTGGTGGTGTAAGGATAGGCATTTTGGTTGCTTTAGTTGTTATTGAGTGGTTGATAGTGAAATGCTAAAAGGTTGGATTATACTATTCCACTTTTGAATTTAGTGTTATTTCTTAATTCGGGAGAACTTAAAAAGACGATAGTTAACCGCTGATAGTTTCTGTGTACTCTGTCATTTTCTAAAGGCAATTGATTATACAATACAGCACAGTTTATACGCCTTTTCAAGGAACTGACGTAAAACTACGTATAAATGATAAGACAGACTTAGAATCGAAATTTTACCAAACAACTTTCATTATTACAAACTTAACGCTAGTGACAAAAATTTCATGAATTAACAAATCCGTGTTAAGATATTTGCCTTTCATTGTGAAACAGTACTAAAGTTAGAATTTATTTAATTTCAAAGTAGAATAAAGGTAAATGTTTCTTAATTAGCTTTCAACATTAGCCGAGTATTGATTTTTAAGAATATACTTTCTATGATGTCGAATGAAAAAAAATAAAAAATCCTTCCATTTGCTTGATGGAGAATTTTTAAGATCCATTTCTGAGAATTTTACACATGTTTTTATTGAATGTGTTATTTTCTCTAATGCAATAAAGTTTAATTCGAGATTCGATATTGCTTTTGAATATCATTTCACTAATTTAATTCTCTTTCTCTTGCCCTGGAACAATGCTGAATTATTCATTTTCTTTCTCAGAAACCTTGTTATAGATCAAAACAGGAAAACTAAAGTTTCACAACTTTCAACTATCGGATTTGGAAGCATTCCAGAAGTCTTTATAACAAACTTCAGACTCTTAATATCGAAGTAATAGCCTCCTCTTGAAAATTAACAAAAGAGCCGAAAACTACATCTGATGCATACATTCAAGGAGGTTCATGATACTTCCTCCGCTAACGAAAAAAAAAATAATAGTAATAAATTAGCCTGCTCTCCCTGGAAGCAACGCATGTTAGTCAAAATCTCAACAGACTTCCAACAAACATAGCATAGAAAGGAATAACAACAAAAATAGTAAAAAAAAGTTGGAGTGATGCATAGGGGAAAAAAACTCCTCCTTCGGCCTTAGCAGCGGGATATGTGTCACTACCCGGGTTGTGCTGTATCCCCTGTTTGAGAAGGTAGTTGATCATGGGAGGTGATGGGCAGTTTGTACAAGAGCAATTTGTTATCTTGGAGCACCGAGAAAGCCAAGGGGATGTCAAGGAATACTGACTTTATTACTTGCATAAGAATTTGTCGTGCTTGAAGTTATATCGGTTGTAATTCACTTTCTTGTGTAAATTTCATTTCGAATCTGATGAAGCACTAAACACACACACACATGAGCAGAAGAGTTGTTTTCTTTCATTTTGTGGAACTTTTTCATCAAATTCTGCGAAATAATGTTGGTAAAAACGAATGAAAACATTTTATTAG
This sequence comes from Araneus ventricosus, assembly GCA_013235015.1. NCBI lineage: Eukaryota > Metazoa > Arthropoda > Arachnida > Araneae > Araneidae > Araneus > Araneus ventricosus. Next base: position 61,311 of record BGPR01006990.1, read on the forward strand.
CGGTTGTGTGTGTTATCTTCGTCGTATAGATTGGTGTGAATTTTTGTGGATTTTGTGATATCTTTTCTCGAGTTCTACAAAAAATTGTTGGTAAAAAATAATTACAACATTTCATTAACGGTTGTGCTATCTTCGTTAAATGTATGCAACATCCCTAACTTCATACCAATTCCATTTATTAGGATTTGAAAAAGATTTTTTCAGAGACATCTCTATGCTCCATAAGACAAATACTGTCTGTATTTGATTAATCTTCCTATAAATTGTATATAATTTCTTTATTATCCTTGTGAAAATAAATTTATAAGTATCAAATAATTGTGTAATATTGGTCCAAAATATAAGAATGTTATTTATCTAGATTCATTCTCATGAAACAGGTATCGGAAGTAATATCAAACCGTTTTCCTCTTCTGATAATATGTAGTTCCAAAATAATTCTGAATTATGTATCAGCCTTTATAACTGATTATCTTATACATTTATAATACAAATATTTTTATTATAAATATGTAAGATATCACTTTAATTAAGAAACATTTTAATTTTCTTAACTAATTACACAGAAAATATTAAAAAGGTGCAAACATTTAGGCTATAAATATGGTATGCAATCTATCATATATTCCTAATAGGAGTTGGAGCAAGGATTAAATTTCGTACTCTTGTAAACAGACAAATAGCCTATTATAAATACAGGATATTTTAAAATATTCTCCTTGATTTCACAGTGCAGTTGCTTCCAAGCGATTTCACATATTTTGATTATTTTCCAGATAAGTTGGACCAAACATCAAGTGTGTTTGGCGGTCTGAATTATATATGCAGGTTCATAACGAGGTCCGCTGACGTGGTTTAATATGACAAAGGGTGTTACACAAGAAAAGACTAAATTGTGGAATGGAAGCTTTAGCCTATTGCATGAGAGTATGAAAGCCTTGCAAATCGTGACAATCAACAGATTTATTACGGCTTTGTGCACTAGATTTGATAAAATATTTACTGTGGATGCCCTGACGGTGACGAGCCGAGGACCAGGACAAACTACTAGCGTAAGTGCCCTCCACTCTGGCATGCGTCTTCCCCTTGCAAATTATGACTGCAGTAACTAATCAGTGGAATGAAGTTTTTCTTCCGGGTGTTTAGTGATATCAAGTATTATTGAGAAAATCTGACTTCAAGCCACCTACTCTAATTTTGATAAATACAATGAGAATTATATTCAGAGAAAATAAATGTAATAATATATTCCAATTCATGCTATTCAGGATAAAATTAAATGCTCTTGAAAATTAGAAAAACATATTTTTTCATTATCTGGTGCCGTCGGGATCTCCTGGACATAACTGTATGTTTTGAATTTTCTACACGTTTATTTTCACATGGGAAAGTATTCATTAAATTTAAGCGCTCTGAAAAGCAAGCTAAACTATTTAAAAATTTGAGTTATAACAGTATTTTTAAATAGTTTATCTTTAAAATATTTTTTCATTATTTTTCTGATTTATAAATGTTTTGGCTGATAACTGATAGCATTAATTAACCTCAAGTTTAAAAACTGAATCATTTTAACGGCTGAATCATTATTACGGCTTTGTGCACTAGATTTGATAAAATATTTACTGTGGATGCCCTGACTGTGAAGAGCCGAGGACCAGGACAAACTACTAGCATAAGTGCCCTCCACTGTGGCATGCGTCTTCCTCTTGCAAATTATGACTGCAGTAACTAATCAGTGGAATGAAGTCAAATCAAAATCAAATTCCTTCCTCAGACCCCAATGGGAGGAACTACGTTCCTCCCATTGGGGTATGAGGAAGGAATTTGATTCACACACCAAAACGCCACAAAAAACATTGTATGGGAGATCCTTTATATCTCGGTAACTACATATGTTAAAAACATATGTAAAAGATCTCTCTTTCCTACTGCCAGCGCACTTTGGAACTTCAGATGAATGGACGTGCCTGATTTTTCGACTTGAATGGATGGGAAAAAATAGTCTTGGTCCAAATGGATGGATTGAAATACAGATGAATGACTGTTTTAGCGTTGAGACCGTAGGGCGGCTAGATTGAGAACCGATTCCACCGAAAACCGGCCGTATGTATGTGCCTGGTGTACATTAAATCTGTCGTTGGTCACACGTCCTTCTGTAAGTCTGATCTGGAAATTTGTAATGCCGAGTTCCAGAATTTTGGTCCGTCACCAAATAGCCTTCGTATCGCTTTAATTATTTTAATTTAAAAAGTGTGCGTCGTCTTTTGCATTCAAGGGAATACATACATTTATTTTTTATTAACCTTTATGACGCTACTCACCTTTAATGAAAATATTAAATCTATTTTTAGTTTTTAAATTTATTTGCACTCTATAGAATATTTTTTATTCAGCATTTATGTAGTAATTATCATAGAAAATCTTTAAAAAATTGTAGAATTCAGAGAAAAAATAGCAGAGCAATCAGGTTTAGATTCAATAAGCATACAGTGTTTTGAATTTTTAACAGGGCTTGGAAATTTTTTATTTTAATTGAAGTTCCCGAAATTAACCCCAGAGAGCAGTACAATTACAATTAACAACAACGAAAAATACAGGCGTAAGACTATTAATGGTATACAATGGTTTTGGTACTTTAGGTGAATATTTATTGCTTCTAGTGCAAAAACCAAATAGAGCTGCATAAACACATAAGATATATTACTTTTACCACATATTATAAGTGAGATCGTTTTGTAGGCGTTCATGCAGATGTCGAGATGAGTATACTCAGATTGTTTTATTGAGGGAAATGGAAATGACTGCTTTTTATTGAATACATACAGAGAACGCTAAATATTGCAAAATACTAAGATTTTTCTATCAGAACTCTCATACTCTTTAAATTAATTTTTATTAGAACCGCTATAATAAAGGAAAATATATATAATTAACAAATATAGTAAATAGTATCAAATATAGTAATAATCAAAATCCAAAAAATTCAAAACCTAATAGAAAACGTCATAACATATTAAAACCAAAAGAACTATTAAAAATAAATGAGTAAATATTTCATAAATAGTATAAATTAAATATATTCTAAATGAAATAAGGCTATCCTACCTATAAACATAAATACACATAGTCACGTGTTAGATAGAAAAATACTGCACTTATAATTAATTATGCAATAAAATATAAAACTAGGAACATATAATATTTTCTTGACTTCCGATATCATCCACTGCTTCTGGTTGATAATGATGAAGCATAGCTTCTCTTAGCTTTCCTTTAAAAAAATTGAATTTTCTGATTTATTTAATGTATCAGAACACGTTGAAAAGTCGATTTTCGGCCAAAATTTCCATTTTTTAATTTTTATGATTTGGATAGTTCATTCATTCACCTTTCTAAAACATATTTACTTTTGTCGGTACGTTAATTAGAAGATAAGATATTAATTGTTGTATAACAAACCGAAAACCGGAAGTGGGCGTTTAATTAACCGGAAGTTGTCATTTAAAGGACGGAATCCTGTCAAAAATTCTTTTAAACTGCATTTTTTCAAGTTAATATGATGTTATTATATTTTTAGGAATTTTCTTTAAAGTTTAGATACTTAATTTAAGCGCATGCCAAAACTAAAATTTGATTTTTCTCAAAACTAGATGTTATGCATAATTTTCACACTTCAAACATGATAAGTCAAGATATTATCAATCGATTGTTCTTAAATTTTGTGAACACTATCTTCAAATGCGTCTCTAGTGAATGTACTAGAATAATGTATATTGTAACAATATTGTTTTAATTATGGTCTTTTATCTGAAAAATTTGTTGAAAATCTTATAGTGATTGTTCGATTAGTCTAAAATTTTTATTTATACAAAGAATGTTAAGATTCTAGTTCAAGCACTAGTCCATAGAATGTGGTTTATTTTAGTATGAGTTTTATTTGAATTATTACAAAAGTTTGACCTCTAGCATGTTTGAAGTTTTTGGGAATTTCCTCTAAAAAGCAGCAGAAAATCAAGATTTTTGTAAATTTGTAATAATTTATACTCAAAAATCATACTCTAATATTAATCTTTATTAAATTCGAATCTAAAAACATATTTTGGTGTTTCTATTTCATAATTTTTAAAGAAAAGTGCTCCGAACGTGTTCGGATACCTTAAAGTATTTCACAAAAAGGGTGAGTTCAGAATTTTCTACGATTCCTCACATACATATTACTCATCTACTGAAGCTTTTTGTATGTGAAAAATATCATGGGGTTTCACGAACAAACAACAAATTTCATTTCTTTGTTTTTTGTAAAATGTCCCATTTAAAGACACACGAGGGATATTTCGGAATGAATCCTGTGGAAATGAATCAATGTCAGGTGACAACGTCAGGACGTGACAACTCTGTCCAGAAACTTGTCCAACCCAACAGCTCGAGAACAAATGTTTTTTGACGATATATTTTGTTTTCACCTGACGTATATACCGATGTAAGGGGAAGGGATATTGGTCCTCAAACTGATCGCAAAGCCACTAGGCTACTGCTATCTTTACAAAAGTCTGACTGAAAACGAAACCTTCCAGGAATAATATGAAAATAATATTTTTTAAATTCTTAATATAATTTAAAGTTCAGTTCCATTAATAATCTTAAATGTGTTATAAATAAACCAAATTCCCCTGATAATAACTTTTCAACCAACAACGAGAGAACAAATGTTTTCTGACGATATATTTTGTTTTCAACTGACATATATACTGATGTAAAGGGAAGGCATATTGGTCTTCAAACTGATCTCAAAGCCACTAGGCTACTGAAATCTTTACAAAAGTCTGACTGAAAACGAAACCTTCAAGGAATAATATGAAAATAATATTATTTAAATTCTTAATATAATTTAAAGTTCAGTTCCGTTAATAATCTTAAATGGGTTATACATAAATCAAATTCCCCTGATAATAACTGTTCAACCCAACAACGAGAGAAAAAATTTTTTGTAACGATATATTTTATTTTCACCAGACATATATACTCAGGTGAGAGGAAGGGAT
>BGPR01006991.1:0-40435 GCA_013235015.1 Araneus ventricosus
AAACTTCGTTCAGTTGCACGTATTGCTGCATCCCCTGGGACCATGTGCCCTTATTTATTTTAATAATAATAAATATCATAAGTTTTATCCAAAATTATATTTTTATTACTTTGTTTGTAAAATAAAATTTAAACAGGACCAAACTAAATGAAGTTCAGCCAGCATTAATACTTACTCATTAACAATAAAAAGATTAGGAATATATATATATGCAGTATATTGAAAGTATTGAAGTGGAAATAAAACGATCATCCATTTGAATATCTAGAATTCTCTAGAAAAAACAAATTGCGTACCTATAAAAGCAGTAAAATTTAATTTTGTACCGTGATATATGAAATAAAGCAGAGATAGCAGCACTTGTTAGTCAATCTATGCCATATGCCATCAAAGAAAGTTTGGGTTAACCAAGAATTTGAAAAAAAAATGATAATTTCAGATTTTTGCATAATCACATTTCCTACATTTTTACCTTTCTGAAAACACCTTATTTTCATCTCTACGATAATTAGATATCAAATGTCTAGTTTTTCAGTTCATCATCAAGATACGAAGAAAACGCGATGACTGACAGACGCAGATACATTTTGCAGTTTTAAAATGACGAAATTGTTTGGGTAGACTTATCATCATGAATATCGATCACCTGTTGCTTTTGTGGAACCTGTGAGAACCTTTTCAGGAAGTTATCAAATCCTGTATGATTTAAGAAATCTCTGATTGGTGATACCCAGTGATCCAAATAAAAGTATTAATAATGTGATAAGGTCTCGAGTTTCAAAGAAAACATTTGTTCAGTTACAAATCCTTTGTTTAAGTACATAATGTCATATCTAAAGGGTGACCACTTTTACTGTGACCCTATAGCTCATTTCTAAACCGTTAGAGATAGACCTGTGCTTCCCAATGGATAAAAGCTCTAAATGACCAAAATAATTATATTTTATCCTCCTTGACTTAACAAATGTACTTCTGAAAAAATTATGAAATCTAAATTTTTATACAGTGTCCCGATTCCAATAGACATATAGTCTAGTAGACATTTAGTAGTAGTAGTCTATAGTATAATACATTATTGAGACACAAACATTTAAACAAACCTATATACAATCTTTTTCTACTAAAAGTTGCCTATCTTGACAAATACTGACATCACAATTTGATATATATGAAAGAAAGAAATTCTTTAAAAAATATACTCATAGAAAGAAGCATCCTCAATAGTATTTTATTTTGACAACAATAAATAAAAAACAATTTAACTCAACAATGTGAGTGATTTTACAAAAGTACAGACATAAAAGAGTGTTGAAAAGAAATTCAGGCACTTTTTTAACTTTCTTTTGGAATTCACTAAAATATGACATCGTGAAATTTATTAATGAAATATATCTTCGGAGCTTATTCCCTTAATAGCACTCCAGAGACTATTAAAATATGCAGGCATGAACAGCTTCAATTAAAAACATTCAAGAAAAAATAATATGTAATAGTTCTGTTTTGGTAAAAAAAAAATGAAAAAATTTATGTTGCAAGATTATTAAAATTTAAATTATAACAATCGTTTTTTAATTCCGGATATTCTTTCCCTTCCTATCCTAAATTCCAATGTGAGTTGTATGATGATAACCTTAAACTGCAAAATATGCATCTCATGCTTTAAAAAATGTGTAGTCTTAATTAAGGACTTTAAATAGCTGAATAATAATCTTTATAATGAAGCCTATAAACTATATAAAGAATGATAAGAGTGATCAGAGTTGAATGTTTTTATTAAAAAAAACATATGCCAAAATTTCAAGAAGTATGCTTACAAAATGTTTAAAACTTCTATATAAGATTATAAGTGCATTTCTTTATAATTATAAAATATAATTATATTTTATAATTATAAAGAAATGTACTCTTGTTTAAAATTTAATCTTGTCATATCCTGAACTGTATAATACAGACCTCAATTCATGTGGTTTTGAAATGAATAATTACATTTAGAAAATTAAAGACTGACAAAATAATCAATATGAAATTAACCAGTAAGATTCGAGAAAGTGTAAGAGCTCTCACAATCAAACAATTTTCAATTTCATTTTAAACTACCTATTGTTTCGGATAAATTTCACTTTACATTACGCACCAAAAGAAAGCGAGGGAATATGCATTTAGGAGCTAACATATTTTTTAAATCGTACGTTTAAGGACATGACTTGGCTGATATAATTTATTTAAATTTTTCTTTCAACCATTATCTCTTTTCTTGAATACTAAATATTCTTTGAAGTAGGTTTAGAACAAATAAAAACCTACACTATAAAAATTTTCTCTTGATTTTGTCATCTATTATAAATCATTAGGATAAATAAATTTAAACGTGCGTTTGCTAGGAACGAAGATAGTAGAAGTCATTAATAGAAGTTTTCAATTAATGATGGATAATTTCTTTGACTTTTACGCACAAAAGGGAGAAATTACAAGACTTAACTAAACATGAAGAATAAAAAAATAATGAATTATTTACGATTAAATTAAATTATTGGGTTCCTGTAGCTCACCAATATTTAGAAAATTCAACTTTAAAAGTCCCAATGAAACTCTGAAACCTCAAATTGATTGCCATTCTGGGACTGAATATTTAGAAACTGTTCGAGATGATTTATTTCAGAAAGTTAGAAAAATATATTATTCCCAGATGAAAGAAAAAGTATTCTCATGAAAGGAGTTTCGAAAACTAGATGGAAAAAAATGGCGGATTTTTTTTTTTTTTCATTTCCAAAGTGTGAAAGAATTTCCAGATAAACACCCGCCGTATATCTTTCTCAGGGGGATCTTTAATTTTCCTCTAGAATCTCCGCCAGAAGATAATATAGCGGAAAGAGAATAAAATCGCGCGCAATCAAACTGCTGTTTTCGAGCTGCGAAACTCTCGTTAAATTCGTTTAGATATTGAAGTAAATTTAATAGCAGACTTGCTGCTTTGGCCTCCTTGCCTTTTATTCACGACGACCTTCTTTGAAAACCATTTATGAAGAGAAGACATTCTGTTTCAATTTAAATGATGTTTGAAGCAAAAATGTTCATTTGCTTTAAAATTACGTTAAGAGTAATCAGACCAAAATTATTTAGATGCATCTTTAAAGATTTTTAAGAAATAAGATCTAATAGAAATTACTTCCATTATGACGGAGTAAAGGCACATTTTTTGTAATTAAATCGATTTAATAATTGTTAGAACTTTTAGTTACTTAATAGACTTAACCATTAAACACCTGATTCTATTAAAGTTGCTTTTAAAATATTTTTACTTTTCTTTACTTGAATCAAACGTGGTAAAAACACTTTTAAAAATCTTATTTTGTTTGAAGTATGGTTTACGACTGATAAACAGTTGATTGCCAATGGGAAACTCTGGGCTTTAGTTGAGAAAAAATGAATTTAAAAAACTAACAAGAAGGATAAGGAATTTCTTTTAATATTGTAGACTAAAATTAGGTATTCTGAAGCTTACAAACAAAGCAATAAATATGCAGCCGGACGTGAAAAACATCAATTTATTTTACTTTCCTTAAGCATTCAGGCTTACCATCTCTGTGTTGTCAACTGATTTAATAACATTTTCAGTATGTGTGATATTGGCAACAGCAGGCATTAGAGCTTCAGGCTTATTCTCAAGATTTTAGAAGACAAAATTAGGTATGTTTCTTAAAGGTAACACATAGCATTTAAGAATTCTTATTTTTACAACTACGCATGCTATTACAGATATTAAAAGTTTAGATGGTGTAAAAATTGTAGATTCAAGATTTAAGCAACTGGCTTGTTTTGAATGAGGTTATACGTCTTAAAAAGTTCTTTAAATTGTATTTATTTGGCAAATTTCGAAATAATCTTATATGCAAGATGTTTGTCATCCAGTTTGCATTTCACATTATTTAGCTGTCTCACAAGATCCAGGAATCTGGCAAAATAAATAGAGATGGTTTCTTCTGATTTCATTTTCTCAGAGAAAAATTCAGGAAAGAGTCGCTTTAGATGACGGCTCAGTTTCATGCAATATTTTCCAAGCTTTCGATGGATCCTTTGCATTTGTGATCAATCGCTTGATTGACGAGTCAAGAGCTCTATAAATCGTAGAAATAGCGTTCTTCTTTCTTCGGTTAAGATCGTTAACCTCTTTCTGCTCCGCGTCCTGATCAGATGGAGCTTCGATTCCCGAAACAAAACTAAACAATCCGCGATCTCTGAGAAACATTTGTACATCTATTTTCCATTCGCAGAAACTCGACGAGACCGTTGACTTCGGAAAATCCAAAACGGAAGTAGCTTCATTCATCGTGAAAAATTAAAGTTTTAACTTCAAAATTATTCGCTTCACCTTTAAAATAATATAAGCACTCCATATATTCCGAAACTGCTTGATCCTGGGCGCCTGGGCCCATAACCGTCTGGGGCCATCTGCGCAGTGAAATGCATGAAAGGCACAGAGAATATAAAAATACGTCTTTATTTGATAGCAGCACAAGAGAGAAAAATCGGGAATTACTAACTTTGTACATAGTTTATAGGGTTACATGAAAATACACACAACCATATTTGGCGGTTTATAGACACTTTTACGAACAAGGCTTCAAGTAATGCTTATACTTATATTTTTCAATTGCCACTGTTACCACTATTTAATAACCGCTGTTACCACTATTTCTATAAAAAATTGATTTTTAAAACGAGATCAACATTTGAAGTCTGTATTATTAATAAAGTACTGCTTCTAATCCTAAAAGCAGTGCGATTTTCTCCATCTAGGGCAGGAAATAGGGTTGCGTTTATTGGTCTTATTTCAACATTTTTTTTTGCTTTACTTTCGTTTGTGACTTTTAGAACAATTGTTAATAACTAATTCTACTGTTGTTTTAATACATTTTTGATATTATAGCTTTTAAATGTCCCACAGTGACCTGTGAAACGAGTTAGTTCCTGAATACATTAAGAATACTGTTCACTTAGAACTCAATTTCCAGAATTCCTTTAGCGGGAACTACGTACAGTGGTTCCCAAAAGTGTTCGTACACTTACGATTTTCAATGAAATAGGTCTCTATCCATTAATTAAAATTAATATTTCAGAATAGGTATTTAATAATAAGATCTGTAATACATTCTTAACAAAACTACATGAAATATTTTAAAACATAGTAAAACTTTACTTTTAAGAAATCAATAATCAAAAAGTAACAAAAACTTTATCTCACAAAAGACTTCGTACACTTTAAAAAAAATCTCTACATATTAGTAGCTATTCTAATTTTTCGTTAAATTAGTATTTAGTAGGATATCCTTTAGCATCCACAACAGCTTTTAAACGTTTGGGAATAGATTTCCCTTGTTTTTTCGTAATTTCTGCATCATTCATCCATTCTTCCATCATTACTGTTTTTAGTTCGCTTTTCGTTTCGTGTTTTTGTAATCTAACCTCCAGTTCTCTCCAAATATGTTCTAGTGGGTTTAAATCTGGCTCTGAAGTGGTGTTTTTAAATTTCGTGAACAATTATAGAGACACCAGAGGCCAACGTTGAGAGCCGTGTGCTTAGGATCGTTATCTTGATAAAAAAAAACAAAAAAAAGTTGTTTCCAATGCACAAATTGTGGGCTAATAATTTTAAATTGCCTCTTAAAATATTTAAATAAAGAGCATGATTCATTATGTCATCAAAGAAAAACAAATTACCTAGTCCTGATGCTGTCATGCACCCCCACACAAGGGCATCTCCACCGCCATACTTAACTGTTCCAACTAAGTTCTTGGAATTAAGTTCCTCATTTTTACTTCTCCATACCATTATACGTCCATCGGAACCAAAAATATTAAATTTGCTTTCATCTGCAAATAATATATTATTCCAATACGTTTCGGGTTTATTTAACATTGATTTTGCGAAGAAAATCCTAAGCTTTCTGTTTTTCGCACCGACAAAAAATTTTCTTTGGGCAGAACGCCCATTTAATCCAGCTGCTCTGAGAACTCGTCGAACAGTTTGAGGTGAAATTGAAGTAGAAAGTTTTTCATTAAATTTCTGCACAAACTTTTAAAGCACTCAAACATGGATTTTTCACAAATTTTCTAATTATAAATCTCTGATCACATTTTGTTAACTTTGCCGGTCGAACTTTTTTTTATCATGTTTTCGATCCCATTTTCTTCTTTAAAGCGTTTTATCACATACTGCACTATAGAATGGGATAAATTAACCAATTTAGCGATATTTCGAACTGATTTATCACTACTGTGATAAAAAATAATCAATTTTCGAATGCTGATTGTTGTTTCTTTAAGACTACGAGCCATTTTTAAATAATAAATAGAATATATTATAATAAATAGCCATTTTTAAAAGTGTACGAAGACTTTTGTGAGATAAAGTTTTTGTTACTTTTTGATTATTGATTTCTTAAAAATAATGTTTTACTATGTTTTTAAAATATTTCATGTAGTTTTGTTAAGAATAGATCATATATCTCATTATTAAATACCTATTCTGAAATATTAATTTTAATTAATGAATAGAGCCCTATTTCATTGAAAATCGTAAGAGTACGAACACTTTTGGGAGCTACTGTATGTGCTGCTGCACAGAGTATAAAGAATCAATTTCTCTGTTCTTGAAAAATTTTCAGAACAAAAGCGCAAAATATTATGGTTTTTATTTTGACAGAGATAGGGAATCAAAGAGGGTAGGTAATTCTTCAGAGATCATTAAAAAAAAGAAAAAAACAGTTGTGTCTGTAATTTTGGTATTGAATAAAATACCTAGTTTAGTTCATACGTATAGTACAATCACCGGAGAATTTAAAAGGGAAAGAGCTTGTGGATAAGATTTATTGCTTTAATCACTTTATTTACGGTCCAGAATGGCTATCCCGAGTTCTCCCGCTCAGGCGAGATGAGCTTCGGCTGATAGGTATGAACTGATGTGAAGTTGGACGTTTTGTCAGTTATTCCTAGATTACTCCAAAACTACTCTTTAAATTTCAAAAACGATGTAATGAATGTTGTAGAGCATAAACGTTTGCTTCGAATGAATACCAACACTATACATTTTACAGCGTTATTAATACAGTGTTATTAATTTTTTTATGAAATACAATTTCAATTAAGAAAAAAGACGATTTTATAAAAATATTAGTCATCTGTTCATTCATGAAAACCGGCTGCTTAGATTATACAACTGGTTGTACGGATTGGACCGTTAATTTCTTTAAGCACTATTAAAGTAAAAATATTTTTTTCTCAGGTTCACATGACCATAAAATACATGAACCCAAGTATGACATATTATGCACTGTATCACTCCCTCTTCTCCCTTTATTTCCTCACAAATGATACAAAACAGCGTAACCTTAAATTTGTAATTTAGAACCAACATTTGAAGGCTTTAGTGTCTTTTGTCTGGTATTTTGCTTTTCCAATTTAATTTATGAGGACTATTAATGGTGAATTGCTTTTTGAGTTATTCCTGTTTTTTAAAGTTAATGACCCCATTGATTTAAATAATCGAATTTAGAATTTTTATGTATGGTTTAATCTAGGAAACCTTTGGACAACAACTAAAATATACTCTAAACTATTTTCGTAAAACGATTATAGTAAATTGTAGCTAAAGAAATTTCTTATCTGAGAATGTAATAAAACATTTTCCTACTTAATTTAGAACAGAGTAAGGGCTTTTTGTCTTCTGTTAAAATAATCGACTACTGGTGCATAAATCTAAACACTTGTTCTCTAACTGTAACCATATAATGCTTTCTCCTAAAAATTATACTATACACCCTATTTACACCGTTATAACAAAATTTGCTTATTTTACGCCTAAATATTTAATAGATATTATGATAACGGTCCAATGTAGGCGCCGCCCAAATTTGTCTTTCCTCTGCTACAATATGGCGAGTTTTGTGTTTTGTAGAATGATGAAGAATACCGAGTATACCTTTTTCGGCGTCTTCCTTTCTTCCGGTTGTGTCCAAAATTTTATAGAGATTTGCACTTTTGGTCGTAAGTCAAAATACCGAATTTCATTTACACATGTCTTTGCATTTTTGACTTATTGCCTCCACATTCATGCGAATTTGCAGACCGAAAAATGGTCAATCCTTCGAGAGACTTGATGGAATCAGATTTGATACACTAGAACAATTCTGATGAAAAACTAGTTTAATTCTCAGGGCATTTTGAGATTTCAAGATATCATGTTCACGTGACCACGGACAGAAAGATTAACAGACAAAGAGACTTCTTTTTGACGAATTTCCTTCGAAAGTTGGTAGAAATCTACATCTCTGGTGTAAAGACAACATATCAAATTTCACCCATCTGCCTCATTCCGTTTATCAGTTATCGTTTTCACAGACAGACATACCGATGGACTGACGTATTTTTTTTTTCATAGTGATGCAGGTAAATTCAAAACATGGATATTCATTCAAATCTCGGACTCGAATTCTTTAACGATTACAATACTTGCTCTTTAAGTGTTCAGTATACGAGAAAGTAAAAAAAAATAAAGAAAGTAAAGAAATTGTTTATCTTGGATATGAGGAACATATCATCCTGAGTCGTAAACTATAAAAAAGCAAAACAATGCATATACAGAAGAAAATAAATGCTCTGACAAGTAATAATTTTTGCATCTTTCGGAAGTTGAATTTATAAGTCATTTCAGTTAATTTCCTAACATTCTTTTTTTTTCCTTTCCCTTTAATTTCTTACTAAAGCAACTCCCTTTAATCTTAATTATAAGACTTTCGTATATTAACTTTTATTAAATAAGTTGAGATTTTTTTGCAAGTTGTAAAGTCGTTTCAACCTTTCTTTAAATATCGATATCTGGAATCCTACAGCAATTTGTGATGTCTTATCTGTATTTAATAATAAAACGCTTATCGATTATCTATATATATTAAGTAAGCTACATTATAAAACGAATATAAAAGAACTATATATTCCTATTTCTCTCATATAGAACTTTTTAATCATGTAGGTACGTAATCTTGTAGAAAATCTTATGTAAGCTACATTATAAAGCGAACATAAATGAACTATATATTCCTTTTTATCTCAAATAATACTTTTTAGACTTGTAGGTATTAAACAATATAATTCAAGGAGGAGCATAAAATTAGAATATCCAACTTTTAAAACAAAATCTGTTATCAAGTGAAAAGAAAATAGAAGTGAACTAAAAGAAAACTGATCAGAAAGATAAAAGATTGCTTACATGTATAAAGTTCTTCCCTGTGAATATAAAAGCATAATGAATTAATGAATAAATGAATATCCGTAAGCAAATAATGACCTAAGCCAAATAATAGTATATATATATTTCCGAAATTCACTTTGGGAAAAAAAGGCAAACGATATGTTTATCAAGTAGTTTGTTTCAATAATACTTTTTTATTTGCTGACAAAAACAATCTTTATTTATCATCATTATAAGAAATTTTCTTATTTAACTTTTCGAAGCGAAGTTAAGATTCATTTTTACAGGCTGAGAAACCACTGTCTTCTCTTTTAAACAACTTCATGTGATATCTCACTGGAACTAATAGTGCCTTATCTATATTTAATAATAATAAATATCTTGCGATTCATCAATATATTTTAACTAATCTTTGTTGTAAAAGTAATTTAAATAAACTAAACAACATAAGTTCTTAGTAAAATTACTTCATAACTTCTTAAACATTAAAGAACTTTAGAGAAAATATACATGCATTATATTGAAATTTTCGAAGTGGAAAATGAAAAAGATTATCAATTTGATTATCTTAGAGATAAATGTCTCAGCAGAAAAGCAAATTGCGTATCATAAGACAGTTAAAATTAAATTTCTGTATCCAGTGCCGTAGAAATGAAGCGGAGATAGCAACACTTATTTGTCAATATATCCATATGCTTTGTACGAAGTTGGTGTCAACCCAGAATTCTGAAAGACTAATGATTTCAGAATTTTTCATTTTCACATTTCCTACATTTTAACCTTTCTATAAACGACTTATTTTAATCTCTACGATAATTAGAAAGTTAAATATCTAGTTTTTATTCAACATCGAGATGCGGAGAAAAACGCGATGACTGCCAGACACAGAAACATTTTTGAAGTTTAAAAAAGTGGAATTCATTGTGTAGACTTATCTTCATAAATATAGATGATCTATTGCTTTTGTCGAAACGATGTGAACCTTTTCAGCAAGTTATCAAATCCAGTATTATTTAAGAAATCTTTGCAATGTGATACCCAATCAAGGCAAAGAAAAGGGTTAATAATGTGATAAGGTCTCGTGTTCCAAAGAAAACATTTGTTAAAATAAAAATTCTTTGTTTAAGTACATATAATGTCTTATCTACAGGGTGTCTACTTTTATTGTGACCCTACAACTAATTTCTAAACCGTTAGAGATAGGCCTGTACTTCCAAATGGGAAGAAGCTCAAAATGACCGAAAGATTTATATTTTATGTTGCTTGACTCAATAAATGAATGTCTGGAATATGTACGAATGCTGCATTTTTATACAGTGCCCATACCCATCAGACATGTAGACCAGTAGTAATATATTGTTGAGACACCAAGATTTTAAACAAACCAAGTTTCACTTTTCTGCCACTAAAACTAGCCTACCTTTCTGTATAATGACATCATAATTTGATATTTATATGTAGGACCTAAATTCTGTTAAAAAATACACTCATAGAAAGAAGCATCTAAATACCATTTTATTTTAACAACAATAAATGAAAAACGTTTTAATTTTTCAATGTGAGTGATTTCACGAAGATACAGACATAAAACAATGTTGAAAAGAAATTCAAGCCGTGTTTTAGAATTCTTTTGGGATTCAATAAAATATGACATCATGACATTTATTATTAAAACATATATATGACATTATTTTCTTAATTAAACTCAAAAAGCTATTACAGTGCACAAACAAGCTCCAGCTTCAATAGAGAACGTTCAACACAAAATTAATATGGAATTTTTCTGTTTTTGTAAAAAAAAAGGAAAAATAATTTAAGTATCAAGATTTTTAAAACTGAAATTATAATAAACTTGATAATGAAAAATTATAGTGTGGTAAGCCTGGAGTTTAGAGTGCGTTTCTATTTTCTCGCCAATTTTCTTTGGCGCAATTTTATTTCCCGTCGCCAAACACAGTTTAGGATGCACAGTGAGTTTTTTTATAGGTCTCCTACGCATTCGATGCCTACGGCATCTCAAAACCAGAGATTGAGCACGCAATGCCTTCGGCATTGCAAGTGTGTACCGGGCAAATTTTTTTAACTTAAAAAAAACATCAGAGGCTTCGCTTTCAGCAAAGCGGGCCCAGCTTCGTTTTTTCATTGAGAACGAAACACACAGGGAAAACACGAAAGCAGGAAAAACACGACGTCCGAAGACTATGAAAAGTAGCAAGGAAACCAATGTTTCCAGAAATTCCATTTCCTTGTTCGATATTTGGAAGCCATAATCAGCAACACAGAGAAAGAGAAACAGCAAATTGGGTGGACAAAAATCTTTAGCAGAGAAGCGAACGGTTATTGAAAAACAATCGTTTGGTAAATGATCCAAAATTCTTAGCGAAGTATTATTGAAATTCGCACTCAATATCGAAGAGAGCAGACAATGTACCAATGGAAATGAGGCGAAATTAAGGGCATCCTCCGTAGACCGGTAAACATATCACTGTCGGCGCATGCGCAAACGATGCCGAAAAAATTTTCAGCTTTCAACCAAAACAAATGTTCTGGCACTCTCGCTCTTGGCGACAAACAATTGGCGAGTTTAAGGGTAACGAAGTGAGTACGCACCCTAAACTCCAGGTTAACCAAACACGCTTTCCTTTGCTATCTTCAACTCCATTGCGACGAGTATAACCAACTTTCTTTTAAATCTCAACCTGCAATTTGATAGGACTAATGCAGGGGTCGGCAACCTGCGGCTCGTAAGCCGCATGTGGCTCTTTTGATGTAAAGTTGCGGCTCTCCAGTTCTATACGAAAAAATTAATAATTTATTATCAAAACCCTTAAAAAATAAGAAAATATATTTTTAAGTTTCTAATTTCTCAATAGCTTCTATTTTCATAATCGTTAATTACAAATCGCTACGTTTAACATGACCGTAATGAGATAAATTTGAACTATTGTTTTGTTCTTAGAGATGAGACTCCGTGACCATGTTTATCTTTCAGCCAATTGCATTCCATTTTCATCTCACCCAAACAGCCACCGTCTAGAGTCTAGACGTGTTGTGAGTCAGTCGTCCTCGGATAGCGCGGTCGACGTTACGTTGCATGTGTGTTAATTTAATCGCTTGCGGTTTTTGCGTGTCTATTCGCTTATTGTTTCACGAAGAATACGATTTAGAAGCGAATTATCTTCTCAAAGGTATGTACGCGTATAATATAATAAAATCAGTGACAGAATTGGATTACATATCTGAGTATCGTGTTAACGAAGTAATAATGGTAAATAAATTGTTTGCCGTTTTAGATAGCTAAATAAAATTTTTAAATATCATTTTTTCAGCTCCGCCGCCAGCATGGCATCTGGTAAAAAAAGAGAAGAACTGAATAAGAAAACCGAGAATTCAATCATGATTGGACGGAGTCATTTGTTTGCTTCAAATCCCGTAACACAAATTCAAGTCAAGTCAAGAGTCGTTTGCATACACAACACATATACAACACAGATGGCCTTCCGACTTGTCTCATTTGCCACGAAAAACTCGTACACAATAAGAAGTCAAATTTGGAGAGAACTTCACTACAAAACATACCCAGTTTGCTAGTAAATATCCAACCGGTGAACCACAAAAAAAGCTGTTGAAGAGCTCCAAAAAAAACAACAAAGTCAAGTTCCATGCTAAGTAACTGGGCGCAATCTTCCAATAATGTAAAACTGGCAAGCTTTGCAGTATCATTAGAAATTGCAAAAAGAGGAAAACCATTCACAGATAGTGAGTACGTCAAAGATTGTTTTATACGTGCATCTGAAGAACTGTTTCGTGATTTTAAAAACAAAGCAGAAATCATGAAAAAAATCAAAGATTTGCCATTATCTGCTAAAATGTCTTCAAATGTAACACATATGCAAGTGCAAGACATTCAACTGGCTTCTGCCTTATGACTTGCTATAGATGAGTCTTGCGACATAAAAGACACGGTACAAGTTACCCTTTTCGTCAGGTATATGTCGTCCCAAGGTCCAAAAGAAGGAAGGCTAGGATTGCTACCGCTCTCAGGGAAAACTCGTGGAGAAGATTTAGCAAATGCTGTGCAAAAATGTCTGGAAGACTATGGAATCGATATAAATAAAGTTGTTTCTATAGCAACTAATGGAGCCAGAAGTATGACAGGAATACATAGAGGGGTAACATCAATTCTTCAGAAAAATAAACCACGAAATTCTAACGTTTCACTGCATAATTCATCAAGAAACGCTTTGTGCCCAAACATTTCCGGCCGAAATAGCTGAGGTTATGAACTTGGTAATTAAGATTATTAACACAATCTTGGCAAAAGCACTCTACCATCGCCAGTTTAAAGATTTCCTTGAAGAAATAGATAGCCAATTTTCTGACTTACTTCTGCACAATAAAGTGCGATGGCTTTCCAGAGGTAACGTATTGCAACATTTTGCAATACTTTAGCGAAGAGCTTGAGCGAAATAAAAACATTCCTCAATGAAGAAAGCATTGACCATCCCGAATTGGAAGAAGACAAATGGCTGCAAAAATTCAACTTCATGGTAGATACCACAATGAAGCTAAATGAACTAAATCTAAAACTGCAAGGAAAGGGCAACCCAGCCTACGCCTTGCTTGAAGAAGTAGTTTGTTTCGAAAAAAATTACTTCTTTTGTTGAAGACATGGAGAGCGGTAAATTACTTCATTTTAAAAATCTGAAGCAGTATCGCGATGAGATCAATGCAACTATTGACACGAATTACTTCAGCATAGCTTTAAAAAAATATGAAGGATGGATTCGCTGAGAGATTCGAGCAATTCAAAGCAAACAAAAGTACTCTGGTGTTCATAGTAAATCCTCTCAACACAAATACAAATGAGATCAACATTGAGCCATTTGGAATTGATGCTGGATCGCTTCAAATGCAATTGCTGGATGTACGGTACAAAGATTTGTGGAGTGGCAAGTTCACAGAACTCAAGAGCAAGTTGGAAGAGTTGGAGATCCAGAAACGCATGCACATCGAGCAGCATAAGTGGACAGCTCTAAAAGAAATTCCGCGAGTTGAGGCCCTCATATTCGGCGTATGGAATAGTCTTCCAGAACGCTACAGTGAGGGGCAGAAGTTGGCATATGGAGTGCTGATGATCTTCGGATCGATATATTCGTGCGATCAAGCGTTCTCTTGCATGAATATAATAAAAAGTAAAGTTAGAAGTCAACTAACAAATAAAAATCTAGAGTCGTGCTTGAAATTTAAAACAGCAAGTTATTATTAGATGTGTGACAGATTTAATCAAACTTTCAAAAGGCATGCAATGTCAATGCTCCCATTTATGTAACTATCTATATTTATGTTTTTATATGAATAAATATTATTCCGTATTTAAAGCCGTTTATTTTAAATCAAAAATCAAATATATATATAAGCAAATACTATAATATTGAAACGAAAATTTTTAACGGCTCTTTAAAAACTGGGAAATTTTGTAAATTGTAACTTTTGGCTCTTCCGTTTGAATAGGTGGCCGACCCCTGGACTAATGGGCTTTGCTGAATTATGCAACACGGTGTCGCTAACAATTATGCAATTTAGTTTGAATTTGGTTTCATTGTTAAATGTTGAGCACATAACCAGGGAGTTTCTGTACAAGACGTGAAGCGGCGCTGCAATCGCTTATCAAATGTTGGATTGGTAAGCAGTGCATTATATTTTAACGTTGCTATATAACGCCACTCTTTGATTTAAAATCAGCGTTTGATAAAAGAAAAAATTATAGATCTATTATAACAAACAGGAAATTATATGAAAATATATAGAGAAGTATTTGCATTGTATAGTGGTAATTTATGCACTACATTTGAATAAAATTCTTGTAGAACTTCGATTAACCGTCATCGTCTGGACCAAGACTGTGACGGATAACAGACATATATTAATATATGTGTACAGTAATACATGATGCAACCCTGCTGCACACTATCTCTCGGTTCTTTGAGACCGGGTTCAAATTTTCAGTGCTCTAGTGCGCCACGGAGCCCATGTAGATTTCGATGAGTTCTGTGATTGGCGTTTTTGTTTATGCAAATTTCTCACTTATATGTGTGTGTGTGAGTGAGTGAGTGAGAGGGACAGGAGCAGGATTCCCTCTTTACTTTTTTTTCTGTATCTGTACTGACGGACCATGTGTCCAGATGCCCTATAAGGTGAGATCGATTGACTTTATAATAAATACCTTTTATGCATTCTTGGTCTGTTTCTACGCTCTGCCCTGCTCATATGCTACAGCTTCTGCTTTTCCACAATTTTATGCCTGACTTCTTCGGCATGAAATATATCAGGGTTATGGTCCACAGCCAGTAGCTAAGAGCATATTATTTGAAAATAACTTTAAATTGACCAAGATGGATAAGTTGGAGTATCAAGCAATAGAAAAGTTAGATGCATCTAATTATAACTCCTGGTGTGATGATGTTAGAGTAATCCTGTTGGAAAAGGATTGTTGGGGTACTGTGCAAGGAACCGAAACCCCACCTGCTGAAGGAGCTACTGCTAAGGAAGTGAAAGACTACAGATTGAGGAAGAGTCGAGCCTATAGTATTATATACTTAAATACAGAGAAGACTCATCGACCTCTGATTTCCGGTACCGAGGATGCAAGAGAAGCCTGGGAAAAGTCGAAACAACACTTTCGTCCGGAATCCCGTGCCAGAGCTGTCGCCTTGACGAATGAATTTTTCTCGTGTAGAATACAAGAGGGAGAAACTATAGGACACTGCTCGTCTACGCTAGCTTGTGAACCTGCTCAAAGATGCTGGAGCACCTATTGTGGAATGGTACCAGTCTTTCCAAGTTATACGTTATCTCCCAATGGAATTTTCAGGTATAGTTCAAAGTATTTATCGTTTGGAAGATAAAAAGTTTATATTTGATAATGTTGCAACTGAATTATTAGCTGAAGAAAGCAGATTAAAACAGTGTCAAAGTGGCCTTGACTTTATTGCATTGGAGAGTAAACTAGATAGGACTTTGCCTGAAAAAGTTAAATCAAATAAATGTAAGAAATGTATCGCAAAAGTGTGAAAATGTTTTGGTTGTGGTATACCTGGTCATGCAATTGCAGATTGCCGTATTAAATTTAAAAGTAATAAAAGTAAAGAAGTTAAGCAAAATTGTGAAAACAGCTTTATCCTAGAAGAATGTTTTAATTTGGAAATCGAAAACAAAAGCTGTTGGGTATTTGACATCGCTGCAAGTATACATTTTTGTTGTAACTTGGAACTTTTTAGTGACTTTAAACCTATTGAAAATACTAAAATGTCTGTTGCAATTAAAGGTGTAATTTGTCCTATAAAAGGTGTTGGTACTGTTAAAATGTTTTTTAAAACTAATGGCAGGACAGAATTTATTAATTTTTGTAATGTTATGTACTCGCCAAATTTAAGACATAATTTGATGGCGGGCCCTATTTTTGATAAAGGAAAAGCATATTTTATTGGAAAAAATGGTAAAATTGATGTTTTTTGTAAAGAAGGTAGAAAATTATTTATTGCCTGTAAGGAAAATGGTTTATATTATTGTTATCCTAGTTACCCATATAAAAATCGTAACAAGGAAATTGTTGGCTTTTCGATTTCTAGTAATGATGATTTAGAAGTATGGCATAGGAAATATTGTCATGTAAATCCCCATTACATAGTTAACACCAGTAACAATGACAGTGTAAGAGAATTGCCTAATTTAAAAAGTAAAGCCATAGTATGTGAACCATGTCGGTAGGCCAAATCTAAGAGACGCTCATTAAAGCTTATCGGTAAAATAAGATCCACTAAGCCACTTGAACTGGTACATTTAGATGTGTGCGGACCTTTACCCTCTAACTCAATTCAGGGTCACCGTTATTTTCTGTCTATTACAGACAATTATTCTAGGAAGGTAACAACTTTTCCTATGAAACGAAAGACTGAAGTTTTCTCTTGTTTTACAAAATATCAGAAGAGGGCTGAAAGGTTCACGAATTCTAAAATTGTTAATATAAGAACCGATAACGGAATGGAATTCTGTTATACAGAATTTAATAAATTTTTGGAAGATCAGGGAATCCATGCTGAACGCACTAATGTCTATTCACCTGAACAGAATGGCGTTAGCGAACGTTTTAACCATACAGCAATGGATGCAGTAAAAGCAATGGTTAAAGATAGTGGTCTTGGAAATGGTTTCTGTGTTGAAGCATTATTGTGCTTCACCTACGTTTGGAAGAGAGTGTGTCACAAACATAAAAAAAAATCCTTTTTGAATTATTTGGTGGCAGGAAACCTTCTGTAAAACACTTTAAAATTTTCGGTATCACAGCGTATGCAGGTGTCCCAAGGCAAACTAGAAGTTAACTCCAAATGCGTTCCAAAAAAGGAATAATGGTAGGTTATGCCTTACAAACGCGTATGTATCGTATTTGGATCCCTAGTGAGCGAAGAGTCGTAGAAAGCATAAATGTAACTTTTAATGAAAACGAGGTACGCAGCGAAGCAGTGCCGGACCCTAAAAATAAAAATTTGGGTTATTATCCTTCTTATTAAGAAACTGATAGTGATGTAGACTATGAAATTTCAAATCGTGAAAGTAGTGATGAAGTAAAAAGGGAGGTAAAACCAGAATCTCTATCTGAAATGAAAACGGAAAATTTTGACGAAGCGAATAATCTTCGAACCCCACTTATTGAAGTTGTAGGGAAGGGGAGCAGCACCTAGAAGAGATAAATCCAGAATTGATATCTTTTATAACGTTGAAGGAACAAATTCAAGATTTCATTCAAAGAAAGCTGTAGAATCTTATTGCATATCGAATAATATTAAGTATGACCCGACATTTTTTTTAATTTCAGTGAGAAAACACATATTCTGGTATTGTCAGAAAGGAAACTGAAGATAGTTTTGAAACTTTAAGGGAAGTGGATAGTAATACAGAAGCATGACTAGATGATATAGATACTCCTTATAACTATAATTCGGCTATAAAATATCCAAAAGCAAAAATTTGGCTAGAGGCTATGCAAGAAGAAATTAATATGATGTCTAATAGAAAAGTATGGGAATTGGTCCCCAAACCCGAGAATATTAAAATATTGGGTAATAAATGGGTTTTTACAATTAAAAGGGATGAAAATGGCAAAATAGTTAGACATAAAGCGAGACTTGTGGCGCAAGGTTTTAGTCAACAAAAAGGGGAACATTGTGATGACGTATTTAACCCTGTTGTAAATTTTTCTATAATAAGAATGTTTTTCTCAGTTTTAGTATGCTTGCATGAATGGAAGCACTGTCAAATAGACATCAAATGTGCTTATTTGTATGCACCAATCAAAGAAACTATTCTTCTGAAACAACCACAAGGTTTTATTAATCTCGATAAACCAAATCATGTATGCTTACTTAAGTGTGCACTTTACGGACTACATCAATGTGGCCGGGAATGGTTTTATAAAATTCATTCAGTTTTAGAAAGTCTTAATTTTCAAACATTGGACTGGGTAAATTGTGTATATGTGCATAAAAACAATATAGTATTACTTCTGTATGTCGACGACATTGTGATTTTCGGAAGAACTGAACAACATATTACTGACATTGTAAAACTTTTGAGTGACAAACTTGATTTAAAGGTTTTAGGAAAAATACGTAAACTACTTGGTGTCGAATTTGAGGAAATGGATAATAAATTGTATATTCATCAATGTGACTACATTTCGAGAATTTGTAAGACATATGAAAAATATGAAATTCCGATAACTTCTCTCCCCATTGCTCAGGGTGTAATTCTTTCAAAATTGCAGTGTCCTAGTAATAGTGAAGAAATAGCTGAGATAGAAAAATTGCCTTATAGGAATCTAATTGGATGCTTGGCTTACATTGCCGATCGAACTAGGCCAGATATCTCGTATGCTATCAATATCTTATCCCAATTCTAGTCGAATCCTGGAATATCACATTGGAATGCCTTTTAAAATTGTTAGGATACGTTAGTAGCACCCGAAACAAGAAACTTGGACTATAGCAGATCAATGAGTTTAAAATAAATTGTTTTAGCGACGCAAGTTTTGCATCGAACCACGATGATATAACACCCATGGGTGGAATGATATTATTTATAGACAAATCGCCTATATTATGGAAAACTAATAAACAAAAGTGCGTAAGTTTGTCTACATTAGAATCGGAATACATAGCACTTAAACAAGCTGCAAAAGAATTAATTTGGATAATTAGAATTTGTATTGAATGTGATAAATTAAAATTATTTAAAGTAAACAAGGATAATTGCTCATTATATTGTGATAACATTACCACAATCGATTTCTCAAAATCGCCTATTGAAAACTCAAGAACTAAATATATACACAAAAGATATTTCTTAAGAAACTTGGTATATGAAGAAATATATATTCTAAAACATATTAATGGTGAAACAAACCCTGCAGATGTATTTACCAAAGCATTACTTAAGGTAAAATTAGAAGAATTTAACAAAAATATTTTCAGAGACTGATAATAATTAGTGATCTTATAAGATGGACTATTTTTATGTGAATGTTTCAATAAAATATACATGTTTTCTTGTTGTGTTTTTACTTTTCATATTCAAGAAATGAATATAAGTATATTTGTGTGAATTTTTTAAAGATATTAAGTAAGTAATATTGATATGTGGAAAGTATTATTGTAAAATGTTTAAATTTTTCACTTGTATGTACTCGGATAAATAATGGATTATTTTTATGAGGAAATACTGTATTTTTGAATTTTCGTTTTCAAAGAACCGTGAGAGGCGGGCCATTGATGCAACCCTGCTGCATACTATCTCTCGGTTCTTTGAGATCGGGTTCGAATTTTCAATGCTCTAGTGCGCCACGTAGCTCATGTAGATTTCGATGTGTTCTCTGATTGGCGTTTTTGTTTATGCAATTTTTTCACTTGTATATATATATATGTGTTGCTTTTGTGTTAGGAGGATTTCCTCTTTACTCTTTTTCTGTATCTGTACTGACGGACTATGTGTCCAGATGCCCTATGGGGTTAGATATCTCGAGGTGAGATCGATTGACTTTATAATAAATAACTTTTATGCATTCTTGGTCTGTTTTTATGCTCTGCCCTGCTCATATGCTACAGCTTCTGCTTTTTGACAATTTTATGCCTGCCTTCTTCGGCATGAAATATATCAATACATTTAGGAACTTAGATATTTATCAAATAAGGCAAGTAAGTATTAACTAACTTTGTATTTAGAGCGCGCGAAATGCGACCTGTGGGGAACGCTTCCCTAGGTCGCGGATAACACTAAATGGGGGCGTGAACATATCGGAAAGAGAATATTATTTACAAAATTGATTAATTTACTGAAAGAATTTACTTATTCTTGGTGGTTTGTAAATAAGATCATAGTGTAGATTTGCCGTCAAAATACTAAAAATATACTATTATTGTATAAATTGTTATTGTATGAGAGGGAGGGCGATGAAAATTATGATTGAAAATTGGTTTGCAAATACTGAAAAGTTGAGAAACACTGCGCTAGGTAGTTATTTTTTAATTAAAGTACAGAAGATATTACAATGCGCAAGCTAGCTTCAGATTCAATCAGCAACGTTCAAGACAAAATTAATATGCAATTGTTCCATTTTTAAAAATAAAGAATGATTTAAGGTGCAAAATTTTGAAAATTAAATTTATAACAATTAAACCGTTTCCTCTTTAATTTCAGATACTTTTTCTTCTGTTGTCTTAAATTCTCGGTGGAAACATATGATGTGAGCACTAACCGGTACAATCTAAGTCTCATCTTTTAAAAAATGAATACTATTAGAGAACTAAATAACGACTATAATAATGATCCTCTAAACGATGTAAAGAATGATAAAAGTGTTCAGACTTGAATATTTTTTATAAAAAAACGCACGTATTATTCTAAAATCTCAAGAAGTATGCTTACAAAATGTGTAGAAATTCCATATTAGATATATTTTATTTATAAAGAAATGCATGTTTGTGCAAAGTTTACTTGATTTATTTTGAGCTGTATTATTAAGACCACAGTTCATGTAAATTTGAAATAAATACTTAGAATAGAAAATTAAGGAATGACAGAATAATCAATATGATATTAATCGGTAAGGTTCAAAAAATTGTTAAATCTCTCATAATGAAACAATTTTCAATTTCATTTTAACCTACATATTGTTCCTGATAAATCTCATGTGTCACCTTACACACCAAAAAGGCGCGAAAAGCACATTTTGAATCGTAATTATAATTACATGAACTGGGTTGATATAAAACATTAAAATCTTCTATGGACAAGAATTAATTAAAAATATTCTTTGAAATAGGTTTAAAACAAAGGCAAGACTACAAAGTAAAAATTTTCTCACGTAGGAAACACCACTAAGATAAATAAATATAAACAGATTTTTGTGAGAAACTAAAAGAATAATAGAAGTTTTAAATTTATATTTGATCATTTCTCTCACTTTTACATCGAAAATTATGATATAAAAAGAATTCATTAAAGATGCAAGAACAAATCAGAACACTAATATAAATAGAATTAAGTTATGATTAATTTAAATCCTTGTGTTCAAGTGGTCCACCAATATTCATCAGATTCAGCTTACAAATACCCTATTAAAGTCTAAAATTTGGAAATGATCGACCTTACGCGACTAAATATTGAGCATCTGCTCGAGATGATTTATTTCAGAAAGTTAATAAAATATATTAATCCTCAAATGAACGAAAAAATTATTCTCATGAAAAGGTTTTTCGCATATTTCATGAAAAATAAAATTGGGAAAATTCTTTTCATTTTCCAAGTGTGAAAGTTTCCACATAAACATTGGCCGTTGAAATTTCTCAAAGGGATCTTTAATTTTCCTCTGGAATCTCCGTCAGAAGATAATGTAGCCGAAAGATAATAAAATAGCTCGCAATCAAATTGATCTTTTAGAGACGCGAAACTCTCATTAAATTTGTTTAGAGATTGAAGTAAATTTAATATAGTAGACTTGCTGCGCCCTTCGCTTTTATTCGCAGAGAAATATTTGAAAACGATTTATTAGATGAAGACATTCTTTATTAATTTATAAAATTATTCAAAGCACAAAAGTCTATTTACTTTAAAATTACGTTTAGAGTTATTCAGGTAAAAATAATTTAGATCTTTTATGGCGATGCATTCAAAATCATGTTCAATAAAAATTTCTGTAAAGAGTTTTTCCAAATAAGATCTGATAGAAATTACTTGCATTATGACAGATAATGAGTACATATTTTTTGATTAAATTGGTTTAGTAAATGCTATAACTTTCAATTTATCAATAAATTAAAATTTTTTTTAAACTATGCATATTATTAATGCGTTAAAAATGTAAATAATTTTAAAACTATGGGTTAAAAAATATAAGAAATTGTGGGTTAAAAATGTTAATTGAATGAATGCAGTTATTTAATAAAAGTCAACTGAAATTGAACAGAAATATTATAAAACACAATGAGCTGATTTGACTGTCCTTCTTGGTCTGAGTTGTGTTTCTTATATTTCTTCCTCGTATGTTTATATTTTTCAATTTTATTTATTTATATTCATTTTGTTTTTCTTGTTTTCTTTATGCATGTCAATTTATTTCTTATGTATTTTTGTTTAATATTATGAAAGTATCTTCGGCCCATGTTGGGTGTTGATTGTATTGTAATGCGTTTGTAATTTATTGTATATGTATTGAAATTATTATTGTGTATTGCATTTGAAGGGGAAATTAGCAGAGTGTAATATTTCGTACGACTCGGGAATACTGTAGAATAGCAGAATCGTGAGTAGATCATTGGCGATTTCGATTACCATTTCCTTTAACTTGACCACAACCGTGAAGAATTCGTTGATGTGCTCCTTCATATTTTTAGAGTCACTCATTTTTGTAAACAAAAGTTGTTTCAGGAGCGTTGGTTTTCGCGCTGGTCCTATTTACTCGTAAATGTTTTGCAGTTTAGTCCAGAGTTCGTGTGAAGTTTTCCAGTTTTTGATCTGGCTTAATTCCAAAGGATGAATTGATAGGATTATATCAGCTTTCGTTTTTTGATCGTCGGATAACCATTTCGCAAAGGCTGTTGCATTATTCGCATCCCCAGTGACTTCTGGCTTTCTCAGCTCCGGTGACAAAGTTCCAATGATCGTTTTTCACCAAAATAGCTCCAATTTGTAATTTTCAGCTATCGTAATTGTCTTTTGAAAGCTTTTCTATAGCGATATTACTTGCCATGATCATTCTTTGATGAATGCAGACTCAGCGCTCATTCAGCGGTTTCGCTTTTTTGCTTGCCTTAGCAACTTCGTAGTTTAATCGAAGTGCGCAGTTTCGTTTCTCATTCAACTCTGCATAAAGTTAACAGGCGCAGCTGAAGATTGCCTAGGCGCATAACCATTGAAGAGGAAATTAGCAGAGTGTAGTATGCAGAGATGAGAAACAGTTTAAAGTAATTATCGTTTATTTTTAAACACACAGACGTAAGATAATTATAACGACACAGACATGAAGACGTTTACAAGAACATAGTTAGAAGTACATACATATAGCCTCTTACCGGCTCTCCGTGACAAAAGACATCCATGGAATCATGGGATACATGTGACGTCACGCAGTGACGTATTGCATCATGACACCATTACAATAGCTTGTGATTGGTAGAATATTGAATGAGAAGAAGGAACGAAAATGAACTGTATATTATTTCCAACAGCATTATTATTTTACAATTATTTGTATTTGGATTAAACTTTTTCTCCCCGCCGATTGGTAGCAAGTTTTACATCTTTGTGTAAACTGTATAGACGTGGTAAATAATTAAGAATGAGATGATATTAATAAAATAAATTCAAAACCATTCACTAGTTTTGAAGATTATATACAAGTTTAGCAATAAGATTCCCTTGATCATAAAATAATAGCACAAAATTACCTCAGAATAAAATTTTTATCATTGAAAAGACCCATTCTCAAAGTCTTTTCATCATCAAATAGATAGAAAAACTAGACGGTAACCTTATAAACAGAAGATAAAAACCTTATTTTCAACTTAATGGCGTCGATGAGGGAAAAACTCGAATGAGTTTTGCGGTTCAGTAAATCAAATGGGTTCAAAAGATATCATTATTTTTTATGGACGCAGTAATCTAGCTATCAAATCTTAAACGCCCATCCAATAGAGCTCTACGGTTCGTTGGTTCCGGGATGAAAATGTACTTCATTTACTGCGATGGAAAGGAAAAGAGTACCTGTATGAAAATGTACAGCGATGGATTAGAGGGATAGACCACACCATGTTCTTCGTGATCCCCCGATAGTGTTCCTTTTAATTTCAGGAAAGAGTCTTTGCCACACAAGTTCGTGATGTTGAAACATTGAAAACTAGAATAAAAGGTGTATTGTTTTTCAACCTCCGATCGCACTGCTAAGTAACCACCCGAGTCACAGGAGGAAGATTTTCTAATTGATCTACTGAAAAGTTTCCCCAGCGTAACGTGTGTCACTGTCGAGTTTAACACATCAGTTGGAACTTATCTGGAAGACCCCTAACATGGCCCGAATGATTTATTCACCGCTAAGTGCGAGTTCCGCAACGTCATTTCTTTTCGTAAAGAAGGGAATAAAACACCAGAAATTCACCGCAAAATGAACCGCGTTTACATAGCGAACTTTATGAGCGATGGTGATGTGCGAGAATGTTGTAAGATCCCGGATAAATTTCAAGGTTGCGTACCGATTTTCCTGATGAAGGGGGACAAGTCTGAAGCTTGTGTGTTCAGCGAATTGACCAAGTGACAGATTCG
This sequence comes from Araneus ventricosus, assembly GCA_013235015.1. Classification (NCBI taxonomy): domain Eukaryota; kingdom Metazoa; phylum Arthropoda; class Arachnida; order Araneae; family Araneidae; genus Araneus; species Araneus ventricosus. The sequence goes on from BGPR01006991.1 coordinate 25,118, forward strand.
ATAGAAAGACGGAGATCACTTTCTTAATTTGCGAGAGCTGAAGGCAGGTCTGGGAGAGCAGCGCTTTCGCAGCAACATAGAGCTTCAAGACGGCGAAGAGACGTATCCGATCACGCGGGCGGCAACCGTCTATGAAAAAGGTATTGAAAAACTCATCCACTGGAATAACAAATGCTTCAATCTTCAAGATGACAATCTTGAACCGTAATTTTGGTTTTACTGGTAATTAAATCCTTTTGTTACTCACTCTTGCCTTTATTTTATATCCTATGTGAGGTTGAAAAAAATTATCCCTCCTATATACTGTTGGGTGCTGTGCAAAGAAGATGAAGGATCAGACGTAAGACTTTTTAATTCTTCATTTAGTGAATCTCATTAATTAAAGAAAGAAAAACAGACGACTTGTCCAATAAAAATTACATTTTACCATACACGTTACTCAGGTTCTAGTTGATCCCTCCTACTGACTGAACGGTCGAATGAAAACAGTAATACCGTGACAGCAGGTTCGCGTAGGAATTTGGAATATTTAATTGCTGCCGTCAGATACTGTGACATGTGTTCTTTAAGGAATGTTGGACAACACGTGAAGACGACCAGGCCTGAAAAAGGAGAAAAAATTTAAAATTTATTAGGCTCGCCAAGTGATTGCTAGCATTACAAACTCAATTGCGGAATGTACAATTTACACAAATATTATGTCTGAGGTAGAATTGCGCAATAATTTTTTGTAACCAGAAAAAACTTTGTAGTCATCTTGTAAATTGCAGTAGGTAAATCCATTCTAGTGTTTCACGAAAATATAACAAAATTCATTAAACATTATTTGGAAAAAATCTATATTCTGTATGTCAACAATTCAATATTAAAACTGATAAATACGATCTATTAACATGAGCAAAATCCATTTAGTATAATTTAAAATGAGAATTATTATTGATCATTCACATTTGAGCTATAATTTTAGTTTACCAAACTCAACAAATATTTTTAAAGTCTATCGGTTTCTTAAACTTTTAAATCATCAAGTTTATAAGAAAATAAAATTATATTGAGAACTTTAGGAATTCCAAAAAATCCCCAGTTTCTTTTGATATAACCATTTTAGGACTTCCCAGCTCTTAACATAATATTTTGCTCTCTAAACCGATTTTCTTTTCAAATTTATGTGATTTGTTTGCTAAGAAACGTTTTACTTCTGGAAGAAAGATTCTATTTTTGCTCGGTTAAGATTGAGATTTTTATGAAACTCTTATTCAAGTACCGTAAAACTGCGGAACGTTACAAAATTCCAAAACATCATTATGTAAATATTTGCTTCAAAGAGTTTACGAGAACTTATTTCTGAATAATAAAACAATAATTTTCCCTTCACTGAAAAATATTGATCCTTATCACGAACTGTACAACAAAGAAACTGCTTATTTTCCTATACTTATAGCTTAAAATTGATAGTAAGGAAAATCTAAGCTGCTTGAAAGGTCAGTTATGCACAAATCAGAAAATATGAAAAAGAAGTTTTTTGTTTAATAAATGAAATAGGTGTGACAAAAAAAATAAAATAAAAAAAATTTATATAAATAAACTTTCATGACTGCTATTGAAACCTGAATCGTGCGAATCGTTTTCTAAATACATTAGTTTCGAAGTTAGGTTGTAACAAAGATAAGATAATTTTACGTTTAGAGATAAAACTACGTATCAAAAAATACATTTTTTTTATGTGCTAAAGCTGCAATAAACGTGTTTTTCATACCATTTGGAATAAGTTATAAGGATTTTTTTTTATTTTTTGCATATCCATGGCCAAAAACGTTTAACAGATGGTTTTCTCTTTTAGACCATTAAAATGATAACCTGGCAGCATGTAGATATATAACAAAAACAATAATGAATAGAGTGATTTAATTTTAAAATATACTAACATGACAAATGATTCTTATATAAAAAGAAAGATGCAGTCATGCTTATATTATTAACAAAATCTGCTTTTTGCTAAAAGTATTCGAAAACCAAACATGTTTCCTTTGTGCCAATAGAAAAATACATCTATCGCTGTTCTGTTCATAGTCTGATTTTATCAAGGTCTGAAATATTTATTAATCTACTGTAATCAACTATACAATTAATTTATGATTTCATTGCTCTCTTAAATTGTTCACTTCTATTGCACAGACTCCCAAGCTCCGTTAATCATGTAGACACAGTCTTTCAGCGTTAATACTTTCCAATATTGAACAATGGAACATGCAGACTCCTCTACATCGTCATTCACTCAAAAAGCAAGTTCATCAGGAGCTGCTTTCTATAACACCGTTTCATAGATTCGATCACGCCCTGGTCCATCAACTGCAAAATGGCAGTTGTGTTCGGTGGCACGAATATGCAATTGATGTTTTCGGCCTTCAGTGTTTCAACATCTGTGTGGGCAGGAGCATTATCCATCAATAAAATCGCTTTTTTGAGTCTTAATTTCTTTAAGTTTTTCTTCACTTCTGGAACAAAGCAATCATGAAACAATTCCGAAAATAATCTAGAATTAATCCAAGCGCTTTCCTGGTGTATGTATTGAACAGGGAGAGCAGTCTTACTGATGTTCTTAATACAGCGTGCCTTTTTACTCTTTCCCACCAAAGTCAGCTTTACACGGTGTGAGCCAGAAGCATTGGCACATACCAGAATCGTCACACGATCCTTCATCTTTTTCGGCCTGGAGCAACAGCTTCCTTTTCTGCAGGCAAGGTTCTCATTGGAAGTACTCACCAATATGGCCCAGTTTCATAGCAGTTGTATATTTGGTCTACAGTTAATTTTTCCTTCACAAACAATTCCTGCAATTCAGCAATAAAGGTTTTTCCTCTTTCAATATCAGACAACAGACTTTCTCCTGCGATGCTCAGCTGGCGACAACCACTGCTAGCTTGGAACTACTTGCTTCCTCCGAGTTTAGAATTGAAATTCAGAGGATTTTGTTGAATCATTATTCAGGATATCGGCATTCCTTCACTCTTTATCTAAACAAATCATCTGTAAAGAATCTTGTCCAGTTCACCATTCGCACATTTCATAGTTTTCCGCAACCTAACTGATTTGCCATTTCGACGCTGCATAAGACTTTTTGATTTCTTCAGAATCACGTCTCATATCCTTAACTGTTTTTACTCCAACTACAAATTCTTTTGACAATTTAGTTAAAGTCTCACCTGCTTCAATTCTAAAACGCGTTTTCGTTTAGTGGGCTCCTTGGCATAAATGAATGTTCTACATTTCGGTAAAGCCAACAATTCTGAGTCGGACAGAAAGTTACCAATAGAAAGGCAGGTTGCAGATGGTCCTGGAGACGAATGGGATTTCCGGCAAAGAGTGACAATAGAATATAATTTCCGACAGTAGGGGCTGGAGGGAAGGCATAAGATATATCGGCATGTCGGCACGCTTAGTGAATAGCTTGCCGCGGAAAGGACATTGAAATGATATTGTTTATTTACCAAAAAAAATAAACTTAAAGAACCGACGTCGGTTTAACGAGTTTCGTTAAAAGAGTTCGGATAATCAATTTTCACTGTATATTTTTATGTGCCTAATTTTGAGAGACAAATACCTTTGTTATAGAATACCTGAGTGAAGTAATTTTCTTTGGAAGAGTATGAGAAAGGGTTTTAGTTTAGCAGAGAATTTTGTAATGGAAAATAACGAAATGATATCTTTTAATTTTATATTTATTTCCTTACATGGTTTTCACAGTGCCGTTGAAGTTTGATTTGATTTAAGTATTTTAAAATCTACAAATAATTTATTTTTCTTATTGAAAATTTCCGCTCTTTTTAAATTATATACTAATCTCGTCAGAATAGTTTATTTGAAGAATAAAGAATTATAATTGAAATTTTTAATAACCTCGAAATAGGGCCATTATTTTCTCAACATCGCTACATTATCCACTAATTTAAGCAATATAATATATATATATATATCAGAAACATTAAGAACATATTCATCTATAGATTTTAGCATATAGTAACACATACACATTACGTCTTCTATAGCAATTTTCTGTTCGTTGGTGGATTGATTGCTTTCCAAAGCCAGATAAAATGGAATCGAACGACATTTTATCTTAAAATTGACAGATACGCAAGGAAATTAACAAATGCGTGGTAAACAATATAATATAAAATACTGAAGAACATCGATTTCGTTGACTTTGATTTGGCACGTATATTTATACAAACGTTTGGGTCGTGAGTCCAAAAATGCCCTCAGTTTTCTTCTATCATATCAACATTTTGAAAAAGGAAACCCTCCATCTCTCAATATTCAAGCTGTGGTAACTCACACCAAATGTTCCAGCAGTAGTCAGCAAGCATTATTGTAAATGTTCCAGCAGTAGTCAGCAAGCGTGTGTCCCTATATTTTGATACCGTTCTTCTATGACTTTCAAATATTGGTAGAATCTTTCTTCTGGTACATCATTGTTGGCACCAAGATTTTCTGAAAACATATCCAGATGACATTATAGAAAATGCACTTTGATGTTCATGCTCAGACAAGTATTTTGTAGGAGTTTCAGAATTTCTTTAAAATCGGATATAATTCTGGGCTCGTGTATTTCAAATAAAGTTCTTTTCAATGGCCTTGAATTATAACCAAGTATCCATTTAAAGTGGTGGCATTCTCTCCATGAATTGATCTATCGAATCAGTAGACTGTCAAGCACACGGATTTCAATTTTTTTTCAAAACACAGACTAAAAAATGCGGCATTGTCTTCCAGTTTCAAATCTATAAATCAATCAATTTTCCCTGTGATTTCATTAACGTTGTGAAGAAAATCATTAACACTTTTTTAAATATTTTTTTAGAAATTACCACTACTCCTGTAATACGAAATCATATATAAATATCTATTGTAATTTTTTTTATAATCATTATTTCCTTCAATAATCCTTTTATTAAGCGCTACTTTTAAATATAAAAGTGGTGCATTATAGATATATTAGATTTGGTGCAATTGGTTTCTCAATAAGAAGCTACGATTTTAAGTATGTATTTGATAAGTGATTGCAGCGCCACACCAGAGGAATTCCAGTAACTCTTTGACAAGATACTCAGGATTTAAATATTAATCTAAGCTGTTTGAAAGGTCAGTTATGCACAAATCAGAAAATATAAAAAAGAAGTTTTTTGTTTAATAAATGAAATATGTGTTACAAACCAAATATCAATATTTTACGTAAAAATAATTGATTAAAAATATTTTATATCAATAAACTTTCATTATTGCTGTTGAAAACTGAATCGTTTTTAAGTGCATTACTTTCGAAGTAAGGTTGTGGCAAAGATAAGATAATTTTACGTTCAGAGATAAAACCACGCGTATCAAAAAATAGACTTTTTTCATCTGCTAAAGCTGCAATAAACGTGTTTTCTATACCATTCAGAATAATTTATAAAGATTTTTTAAATTTTTTGCATATTCATGGCCAAAAACGTTTAACAGTTGGTTTTCTCTTTTAGACCATTTTAATAATAACATGTCAGCATGTAGATATATATAGCAAAATCACTAATGAATAGAGTGATTTAATTATAAAATGTACTGATATGATTAACGATTTTGATATAAAAAGCAAGATGCAGCCATACTTATATTATTGCCAAAATCTGCTTTTTGCTAAAAGTATTCGAAAACCAAACATGTTTCCGTTGTGCCAATAGAAAAATAAATCCATCGCTGTTCTATTCATAGTCTGATTTTATCATGGTCTGAAATATTTATTAATCTACTGTAATCAACCATTCAATTAATTTATGATTTAATTGTTCTCTTATATTGTTCAATTTAATCATTCAATATAACAAATATCCTTTTCGAAAAACAAATACATCGACGTCGTCAACATGATTGAATTCATCCACTACGGAATGTTCTTAAACTAAATACAAAGAAGATTCATTCTTTAAACAAAATCAGCTTTAATTAAGTTCGTACAAAGCGATACCACCAGATATCTTACTCTCAGAATCACTGCTTTAGTTTTTTCTGTGAAGTGTCCGTGTCGAAACCTACAAATCCATAGAAAAAGTATTCTTTGACCTATTTGTTCATGGCGTGAAATTATCATTAACCGACTGTCATCAACCATTCAATAGTTTTCTCTTTTTTTATATACCTTCAATAATAAAGCTGCTCAACAACTTTTTTGCCAATGATATTCCGGTGATTTTAGAACATTTTCTTGCGGCTGATTCCCAATCAGGCATCTTTTGTCAGTTTAGCTCTAGTTTCCGAGATATTGTGAAAATTAAATTCCAATAATAATATCTACTCAAATTTCATTGAACTTGTCTCAATTATAAATCAATAATAAAATTGTATCAATCCAATCAATCAACTTAATCTTAAAGAGTAATCAATATGTTAATCACAAGATAAATCTCTGCAGAAATCAAATAAAATCTGTGTCAAATATAAGTTAAAGAATAAAATTTCAAACAATATTAAGGAATGAAATAAAGAAATAATTTTCAACAAATCAAAAAGATGAATCATATTGGTATCGGCAAGAAATACATGATGGTTTTGCATTAAGTCTAATAAAATGAAAATTAAATAAATTGGTTCAATTAATTTATTGAAAATATTTTATAAGATTTCATTCTTCGTGCAATGGAAGTTTCGCATTGGAATCTCTTGCAGTAATCTGCCACCATACGTATGTCCCACCTCCATTGATTCAGTGAGAGTCCAAAGTTTAAGCACAACATTAATTTAAAAATAAAAGTATAAATATCCACTTTATTTAAACATTTAGTTTATATGTAAACAAAAATGCAATTTTAAAATCATATTAAAGATTATTTACTTTAAAATTTTATTTTTAATCGGTAGTTTTAAGAATAGAACTAGTATTGCTGTGTCAAACGTTTAAGCACGAACAGCTTTTATGAAATTTAATAAAATCAAACAAGCAGTTGAACACGTATATGATATCTGGTTTTATAATAAGAACCTGATTGATGATTTTACGTTAGTTCAAAATGGTTAGGTCTAAAGAATTTTCATATCAGGTAGCATCAAAACTTTTCTGTATAGGAGCAAAACAGAAGTCCACTTCTCTGAAATTGCAGAAGCGTTGAATAAGTCGAAATGTAACATTTATTAAATATCAATTCATGAAAAAAAACTTCAAACAAAAATCTCGTTCTGGAATTCCAAAATGCTCCTGCTACGACCGGCGCCTGAGAAACTTGGATTCAATTGGAAATCATTGCCTTTCAAGAATTAAAAATATCTTTGAAGGTCAAGTATTGCATTAAAACTACTCGTAGAAGAAGTTAAAAATCTGGATATATAAAGAAGCCTAAGAGACTCGATTGCATTCCTTGAAACCACATCATAAATAAGTCCGATAACAATGGGCACAGCAGCACATGTTATTTTTGTGATATATGGCTTAATCTCTTATTCAGCGATGCTAAATAATAGAATTTGGACATTCGTGATGAGTTTGCATGATATTGACATGATCTTTGTAAAGAACCAAGGATCACAGTTATTAGACAACATGGTGGTGGATCTCTGTTAGTATGAGGAGCGATTTGTTTCAATGAGCAGAAATTCCTAACCTTCCCCACTGGTAGGCAAAACTCTGAAAACTACCAAGAGACACTTCTCAATCATTCTCTTCCTTTTCGAGAAAATTTAGGAGGAACAGATTGGACTTTTAAAATTGACAAAACTTCAATCTATGTCTACAATCAACGTCACAATGCATTAGATCCTACATGGTCGGTTTGGAACTGGTCAGTTCTAAGTCCGGATTCCACCCCCCCAGAAGAAGTGTGGGGTATCATCACAAGTTCAGTTTATTAAAATGGTAACTGTATTCTTCAGTTGAAGAATTGAGAGCGGTCATTTAGGATGCTTGATTTGAGCTAAAGCCAGAATATAAGTAATAAGTTCTCCGCTGTGAAATTAGACACAGTTTTAAATTTATTTCTTCAAGAAATTACAAAAAAATAACAAATAGAATTTAAAATATAAATGAAATAACAATAAGGATAAATATCTGTAAGTATATTTATATTTATTTAACAAAAATTTTATTTACATCATAAAAGCGTGGATTATTTTTGCTTTATAATATTAAAATTTTCCATAATCATAAATCTAAAATACATATTAGTTGACTTGGATTGAAAGACGATTTTAATTCTAATACATGACTTTATTTCGGCAATTCAATAACGTTTGGTCAATAAACATAAAACTGAAATCTCATTATGTTCAATGTCGTTATACATCGATCACATAGCAGCTAGTCTTTTATTGAACCTTTCAGTTTAGCCATTGGTTTGAGGATAATACGATATCGTATTTCGATTATCTACATTGCAAATAAATAAAATTTTTGTTGCTATCTTTGAAAGAAATGCAGCTTCTTGATTTGATGTCATAACTCTTGGGGATCCTTTTTTCAATAGAATTTCCTCCAGAGGAAAACTTGCTATTTCAGGTGCTTCTGCGCTAATAAGTGCTTTCGTTACAGCATATCTAGTAAAATAATAGATGCAAGCTATAATCCACTAATTTCCGTTCCATCAATTTAGGAAATGAATTCAGTTATCGATTTAATTTCGGTGATAGGGCTTCTGCAAGTGGTATGGACAATGAGAGGTCCGGATGCAACTGTGGCTAACTCTTATGGCATTATTTTACAGTGGCTAACGTATCGTCGAATATTTCAACATAGTCGAGGACAATAAAACCTTAATCTGTCTTAACCTCTTTTTAATCTGTCTAACGTCTTAGCGAACCCTTAATGTCCCGCTATAGGAACATCATGACAAATGCTGGATAAGTTCTATGCGTGAATTTGTATAAATGACCTATATCTTCAAGTCGTGTCAAAATTACGTTCTTGAAGAACACCATCTATTACTCTAAATGCACAGGTTTTGTTATCTTGGTCTATGTTCCTTTTCATTTTTATAAACTTAGGATCTTATGCTGTTTTTATGGAAGAGTAGTTGGAACTGAGATGTCCTTTTCCGCTTTTATTTCATCATTGGCAAATGACAGAGGTTGCCATGATAGACAATAGGCGTTCTTCTGTTTGCTTCCGGATTTATACAATATTATGATATCATATTCTAGCAGTCTGAGCGCCCAACAAACTAACCTAACCTAGCAGTTTTATAGTTATAATATTTTAACTTTGTGTTATAAAATTTAACTTTATATAAAAATATTATTGATTAAATTAGGTTTTGAAAGCCTTGTATTCAATCCACAATTATATTATTCCTCATTTTTTTGTAAACGCTAATTCCGCTAATACCATTTCGATGTCAGGTCCCTTTGAATTTTATGATATTTTAGATCTTCGATTTAGAACACATTCTCTCAGTTTTTATAAATCGCGGTAAGGAAAAAACCATTCCTCATAAAACTTTTTTCTTACATTGCAGAAGATTGAGTTTCACCACAACTTTATATTAACGCTTCAGTATGCGCGGTTATTATATGCGTAATATCAGATGCGGCGATCCCTCAGAGCATATGCGTCTTTTAGCATGATAATGTTTATAAGCTGGTATACTACCAGTATATTGCAATATGTGGGATGAGTGGTGCGAAAATCATTGTTTGTAGTTTATAATTTGCGCAAAGTAATTTCTAAAAATGTTGTAAGTATAAATAATTCTATCGTTGGGAAATTTTTCATCATTAATATGAAATATCTTAGCTATATGATTTTCAGGTGCACTTTAAACATGATTCCTTAATTGGCAGTAGTTTCTGTTTTTCATATAGATTTTTTAAACAGCTTTCTAATCGAATTCATAATCAAGACATTGGAAAAACTTAGATTGTTTATTAAATATCATATCAATCAATAAGTTGGCAAAAATTGTACAAAAAATGAGATGTTTAAACAAACATAACTCTATATTTAATTGCTTTTCACCGACTGATTGTTGCTTTAAGTCAAACACTTTGACCTATAATATCATCAATTTCAGTTATAACATATTTTCTTAAAGTACCACTATTTAAAGAAAAATTATATTTATATCTAAATATGTAATTTTGGGCCCTCCACTTAAAAGTAATTTTTTTTTTTTAATAAAGTCTCTTATTAAAAAAGCTCTTAAATATAAGAGTGGTGCATTATAGCTATATCAAATACAGAGTGAAATAAAGAATTTAAGGCAGGATGATTTTCCAGGTTCAAAACCGGATTCTACAGAAGATCCGTCTTGTTTTGAGCCTGTTGCCCGTCAAAACATGCACAGGGGGTCAAACGTCTCCTGCTGGTGTGGTGCCCACATCCACCGACTCACCATAGGGTTTAGAGTCCACAAGGGATGGCGCGGAAATTTGGAGAGAGGGTTCCAGCTCAGGTGTGGTTCTTGTCATCTCACTGCGGTTCAAAATTATGAGGTCCATTCCTAATTAGCCCTCTTGTTGCTTCAGAACGGGACGCTAATATTATTAAACAAGAAACTGCGATTCCAATCCTATATTTGATAAGAGATTGCAGCGCCACTTACCGCAGACCTCTGCCAAAATGGTCATGATTTAAAGATGCCTGCAGAAACCAGTCTAAGTCCAACACTGTTCGCGTCAGTGTATTGTGTAATTGAGCAAAGAGTATTAGTATTATCGGATAGGATTTGGACATAGAAAGAAGCAAAGGAATTCGAACCTCTAGTCTAAAATATCGTAGCAGGATAATGTGATATTCTTCAAATATTATTATTGATGTCAGACAGTGCATTTCACCTAATGCAATCTGAAAGCTCAATAAACATTTTATTTTTACTCTGTTGTAAAAAGTTAAATGTCTCTTATGCTGAAACTTTTGACACACCCATTTTTTACTTTTGCAAAATTCGATGGTTTAAGATAGAATGTGAAACTTGATTATATCAAAAATAATTTCAATTCGGTAGTGTTTTACATACATTAACACTGGTTTAAAATATAGTTAATATTTAAAGTTTTATTTTAAAACTACTTTTGTTTTAAAACTTTTAATGCACACTGTATCTTTTTTTCTATTACTTTGATATCCTGGTTGCTGAAATCATTTCTTAAAGGTGAGTTAATTTTATTTACTTTCAGTATTCTTAGCAAATGATCTGAATTAAAAAATAATATTGTAGTTTTTGAGCTCAGTTTTTTGCAAGTGTTACCAGAAATAAATAAATTTGATATTTTTTAGACTTAAATAACCGCTTATATACATTGACATGCTGTATCTAATCGAAAAGACGAGATCTGAATATTATGGTGTTGAAAAAAAATGACTTTTTTCAGCCCACCTTAGTGCAGATACGAATAAAATGTAAACAACATGGTTTATTTCAAAAACTAGAGTCAATTTGACAAAAGTGAAGTTAGCTTTAAAATCAGCGGCCTCACGATACCAAAATCCGTTAAAATTATCTTGCCGAATAATTTTGTTTTGTTCCGTACTGTAATTGAACGTAAAATATGAGAAAATTACTATTTCCAAATGCAAATTCATCATGATTTCTCATGAGGGAACAACATCATTCAACATGATGGAACTGAGTACGAACAGTTCTAAGACTGAAGAAAAAATGACTTTTTTTGCCAAAGCAATTATCATCATTATTTCTGCTCGATAAAACCGATGTTTCCAATACTGCTGATAATAAATGTTTGTAAATAATAACAATTCTTATGATAGAGGCGATTCATGTCACTCGATGATAAATTGGAGTAATCATTGGAAACAAAGTATACAGACATCCCCCAAGAAAGCTGAGTATTTTTTAATTTTAAGTTCTGGATTTTCGTACTACAGTGAGTAATAATCTAATTCAGTAGAATCTCGAATACCCGAAGTAGCAACGAGGGGACCTCCGTCGGAAAATCGAAAATTCCGGTTAAAAGAGAGCACTTAAAAATGGCCGTCAGGAAACAGCAAAAATTTTAACACTGGATTTTAAACATCTTCACATGTATAAAACAACTAAATGTGATGTTTTTAATTATATTATTATAATTAAAAACAATACATTTGTTCAATAGATGTCACAGAATGCAATGTAAATTTTTATATGACATACGATACATACATAAGATACATAAGTTCTGTAGAATCAGAGTCAGTCTGTTGCTCCCACTACATCAGTCCTTTAGCAAAACATTCAAAAGCATCGAAGTTGCTTATTTTAGAAGTTTCGATAACCTCATCTTCATCAATTTCGCTGTTATCGCCATCGCTATTGGGGTTTCGTACTTGGGCGATGGTTTTGCTATCGCTCATCATATGAAATCCTGCATCATCAGCTTCACAATCTAACCACAAACTTACATCATCCTATTCGCAATTACCACAGCCAGGAATTTGTTTCAAAAGTCCATTTAATTCAGCCGAGATGACAGAGCAACAGAGATTTGATTGGTCTACATTTTCGAGATAGGGCACCAGCTTTCGCAAGGACCATTTTAAGGCATGTTCTGGCACAGACTCTAAAGCTTCGTTAATCATGTAGACACAGTCTTTCAGCGTTAATGCTTTCCAAAATTGAACAATGGAACATGCACTCCTCTACATCGTCATTCACTTCAAAAAGCAATTTCCTTAGGACCTGTAACGAGGTTTCATAGATTCGATCACGCCCTGGTCCATCGGCTGCAAAATGGCGGTTGTGTTCGGGGATATGAATATGCAATTGATGTTTTCGGCCTTGAGTGCTTCAACAACTGTGTGGGCAGGAGCATTATAAATCAATAAGATCGCTTTCTTGAGTTTTAGTTTCTCTAACTTTTTCTTCCTTTCTGGAACAAAGAAATCACGAAACCATTCCGAAAATAATCTAGAATTAATCCAAGCGCTTTCCTGATGCATGCATTGAACAGGGAGAGCAGTCTTATTGATGTTCTTAAAACAGAGTGTCTTTTTTACTCTTTCCCACCAAAGTCAGCTTTACAGGGTGTGAGCCAGAAACATTGGCACATACCAGAATCGTCACTCGATTCTTCATCTTTTTCCGGCCTGGAGCAACAGCTTCGTTTTCTGCAGCCAAGGTTTTTATTGGAAGTACTCACCAATATAGCCCAGTTTCATAGCAGTTGTATATTTGGTCTGCAGTTAATTTTTCCTTCACAAATTTTCCTGCAATTCGGCAATAAGCATTTTCCTGCTTCAATATCAGACGACAGTTTTTATCCTACGATACTCAGCTGGCGAATTCAATGGCGATTCGTGAACTTTTCTAGTCAACCACTGCTCGCTTGGAATTACTTGCTTCCTCCGAGTTTAGAATTAAAATTCAGAAGTTTTTGTTGGATCATCATCTCGGATACCGTAAACCGTAAATACAGCCACCGTCCTGCCAAAGCACCCGGGTTTTAACTGAATGACAGTCGTGCGATAGCGACGAGTACTGAGGTCGGGTCCTAATGACCAACACAGCCTCACGGTCCAGCCCCTCCCGTAGGAGGTGCGTACTATCACTGGGAGAGGGCTGCCGCCCCCCCAATTCATGTACCCCGAGGCGGGCGAGTTCCTTCATATACAAACCTGAGCAACTCTTCCACACTTAGTGGTGCCCACTTCTATCAGGATTCATCATCTCGGATATTGGCATTCCTTCACTCCTTTTCTAAATAAATCATTTGTAAAGAACCTTGTCCAGTTCATCATTCGCACATTTCATAGTTTTCGCAATTTAACTGAATTGCCATTGGACGCTGCATAAAACTTTTTGATTTTTTCAGAATCACATCTCATATCCTTAACTGTTTTTACTCCAACTACAAATTCTTTTGACAATTTGGTTAAAGTCTCACCTGCTTCAATTCTGCTTACAATTTGGAACTTCTGTTCCACTGTTAACAAACGCGTTTTCGTTTAGTGAGCTCCATGGGATAAATGAATGTTCTACATTTAGGTAAAGCCAACAATTCTGAGTCGGATAGGATTCGGAGTAAACAATAGAAAAGAAGAAAACAGATGGTCTTGGAGACGAATGGGATTTCCGTCAAAGGGGGACAATAGAATGGAATTTCCGACAATAGGGGGATGGGGGAAAGAGATAAGATAACGGCATGTCGGCACTGCTTGCAGTAGGAATAGCTGCCGCGGAAAGTGACCTTGAAGTGATATTGTTTATTTACCAAAAAAAATTAAACTTAAGGAAACCGACGTCGGTTAAACGAGATTTCGGTTAAAAAAAGTTTCGGATAATCGAGTTCCTACTGAATTATTTTATTGCGTCTAATTATGAAGACATATACCTTTGTTATAGAATTTCTTTGAGGAAGTAAATTTTTCTTGGAAGAGTATAGAAAGGGCTTTTAGTTTAAGAGAAATGGTTGTAATGGAAAATACGAGAAATGATATCTTTTAATTTTATATTTATGTTCCTCATAGCTTTTTAGGGCCGTTGAGGTTTGGATTTGATTGAAGTATTTTTAAAATCTTACAAATAATTTATTTTTCTTGTTGAAAATTTGCGCTCTTTTAAATTATATAATCACTTATTCAAATATTTATTTGAAGAATAAAGAATTATAATTTGAAATTTTTTAACACTGAAATACGCCATTAATTTTAACACGTACGATTATCCACCCATTTAGTATATATATATATAACTTATTATATATGATCATACAGAAACAAAGTAAACACGACATATCAAGAAGCAAATCTTATACTAATCTTTACTCATTAATTCTCTAAGTTTTTCATTTCCAACAATATTCAAATCTCCAGTAATTACATGTACATGATCTTCATTCAAGAAATTATTATATTTTATACACTTGCAATCATCACTCGTATTACTTTCTTTTATATTATTATAGTTAAAAATCATTCTGCCTAATTGTTTGTTATATCTAAATGCACGTTTTATTTTAATATTTTTTATAGGGAAGCAATTAATATGTTTATCTAATATAGCAGAAAATTTACAGATGTCATACTTTTTGTTCATATAAAGGAAGGTGCAGTATTCAATATCTTTCTTATTGTAAGTGTTATGAGATAAATTAAATTTTTTATATATAAATTTGAAGATATCTCTGATCAAATCCCATCTATATGAGTCTTATGATCCATAATTAATTCTCTACAAGCTTCCATTTCTTTTTTATTTAATCCAAACATATATCGTTTGATCTTTTTTATGTTAAAATCTTTATGTCTTCTCAGCAATTTTCTTTTGGTAGGTGGATTGATTGTTTTGCAACCCCAGATAAAATGTAACCGAACGACATTTTATCTTAAAATTGATAGATACACAAGGAAATTAACAAATACGTGGT
>BGPR01006991.1:52312-74771 GCA_013235015.1 Araneus ventricosus
TTTTCAAGAAAGTTCTTGACAATGGTCTTGAATTATAACCAAGAATCCTTTGAAATGTACTGGCATTTTCTCTCTTTGATGACCTACCGAATCTGTAAACCATCATACACACGGGTTTCTATTTTTTCAAAATACAGACTAAAAAATACGGCAATAGGGCAGTCTCTTTCAGTTAGCATATCTTTTAGTCAATCAATTTGCCCGGTGATTTCATCGATGATCTAAGGAAAATCATTACCACTATTTCTGTAAAAATAAATTTATATATAATTATGTATTTTTCATTCTTAAACGTTCAGAATTTCCTTTCCAATCATTTTATGAAACGCCACTTTTAAATATAAAAATTATGAATTATAGCAAAATCTGATTTAGTGCACTTGGCTTCATCTCAACTAGAAACTCAGATTTTAAGTCTATATTTTTCAGTGATTTAAGCGTCACTCCACAGAAATTGCAGTAGCCCATTGCCAAGATACTCGGGATTTAAAGATAAATAAAAAGAATCATGTCTAAGTCCATTACTGATAGCATTGTGTGATTGAGAAAATCCTGTTTTAACGGACTTTGAAACGTTAAGAAACAAATGTAGCATGATAATGCAATCTTCTTAAATGTATTTATTTCTTCTTGGAATATAAAATTTTTAATGTCTTCTATTGAATTGTTACACATGCTGTAATGTGCTTAAAATCCTAAGATTTTATTAAAATTTTTATTCCTCTTTTGTTTCCTGTTTTACTATTTGATGTTATTTCATGATTTTCTTTTGTCACTTCCTTTGTCTCCTGTTGTACATTTGAATTGGTGTATCACTTTTTTTCTTTACCTTATTAAATAACAAAGAGCACCCAGTAGTAAATTCCCTTTTCATTTCCGACCCCATGTTTTATTGTTGAAAATTACGTCTTTCATCAAAGGAAGAAAATTTGCTTTTTAAACTGGAAACACGATTTGATTGAAATTATTCCGGTGGGTGTCATTTCATAACTACAATAAAAATAACTAAATTGCTTTAAATATTGCACTTTGTGATTTCTATTTAATTTCAATTATTGTTTATTTAGTAAAAAATGTTATAAAGGGGTGCCCAGTTGCTCCATATCAAAATCCTTTTCGGAGAAACTCGGTGCTCAGGGCTTGAGGAACTATTAACTTTATACAGTACTCATTTATCATATTATAAATCAACTATCTATTTTTTGAGTCCTCTAGCTGAGCTTCTTATCTTAACCTTTCGTGGGACGGGTTAAACGAAATTTTACGATTAAATCAATTTCATTATACTATATAATATCTTTGTGCATCTCGAATCCAATTTAAATAAAATTTCTTCACTGGCATGAGTTTTTGCTTTTAATATAGATTTTTTCCAGTTTACATATAGAAATATTCATAATCCATTTAATAGAAAAATAATATAATTATTTATTAACTCTCATATTTGCTAATAAGTTTGGAAAAAACATATACAAATATCGAAATTGAATTGTTTAAGCAAACACAAGTGTATATTGAAGTACATTTTGCCAATAAGTTTCTCTTTTAATTGAAGCACTTTGCTCTTTCTATAATTTCATTCAAATGTAACATATTAGAATACATTTAATTGATTACCACTATTTCTAAATAAATGCGATCGTATATAAATATTTAATTTTAGGAAATATTTTCAAAGGTGTTTGAGTTCCAAGCTTTTTTAAAAAGCGCTGCTCTTAAATTTAAGAGTGGTGCAAAATTAAATACAGTACAATTGTCCCTGAGAAAAGAAGTGACAAATTCTTTTAAATACAGATGAGAGATCGTAGCGCCACTCCGCTGCAAGAACGGAAACTCACTTCAGACTACATAATGATTTAAAGATGATTACAGAATCAATCCCAACTGAAATGCTGTTCGTCTATGTGTGTTGTGTAATTGATTAATATTGTGCAGACGGAACTCCAAACTTCGATTTGCTTCGTTGTCGCGTAAATTAGAAATACACTTTTATCGAGATTTTTACTTCGCAAATGGTTGGAAGCTGCCATGAATGATACTTTTAATTCAGACGCAAACTTCTGAACCATTGTGAGCTTGAATTTCTGTATTTGAAACCAATAAAGCCTCCTCGAGTAACAACTGTGCGCTGACAGGAGGATCTTTTGCGAGTAGGGCATTGAAATGGTATAATATCGTTCAAAGAGATATTATGTAAATTGAAATGTAATAATTTTTGCATAAAATAATTGCATATTTTCAAAGAATGCTCAGAATATATTTACTACATAAGTGAAATTATCAAATTTTAGGTCACGATGAAAGGTATAATTAAAACAGATTGAATTAATCACTTTAATAATTTAAATGTATTATTTGCTTTTCACTGCAATGCAATACCTGAACGATAACTTAGCCAATTCATGGTCCCATAATACTTTTCATATACCTCACGCTCATTTAATCTTTGATTCTATAAATTATGTTGGAGAAGGAAAAAGGATGTGGTATTATACAACAGATGAAAAATGACACGCATAGTTTCTTTTGTCATGTAACTGTGACCTCATGTTAATTGACTGGCACCCTTATATCTCCAGATATGGGATACTATTTTAAAAAGTTATGCTGATGATAGTATTTTGCAGCAATTTTGGTGGGAAATTATGGAAGGAAAACATTTATGATTTCAGATTTGAATGAAAATTTTAATGATTATCCCGAGAGTTTTTCAGAATTCTTTCTATATTTTGCAAAAATGGGTAATTTTATAGAAATTAGAAACCTTTGAAAATTAAAAGCACTTGTATAAATACTTTTAAAAACAAATAAGAAACAATCATAGCAGAAGCGTAAAGGCAACATAATCAACATAAACATTCAAAATTCACAAAATGTAAAGAAACAATCCGTGGAGAGAAAATGCCGAGAGTTCTTATAGGGAGAAAATAAACAAAAGGGGGAAGATAATATAAAACACAAACGTAACGAATTCGCAATAATGCTGTAATTCAAGAAGATTTGAAAGAAGAAGAAAATATCAATGTCATGAAAATCAATCAATGTCATATTAAATGGATAAACAAAGACTGTGGTTTATCGGTAAAAGCGTATAGATGCTCATCAGGGGTAAATAAGTGAAATCTATACGAACCGCCAAATAGAGAGAAAGAGAAATCATAATGCTTTCTGCGAACAGTGTTTACCTTCATAGTTCAATCTTCGAACACATGACAACTG
Source organism: Araneus ventricosus (assembly GCA_013235015.1). Lineage (NCBI taxonomy): Eukaryota > Metazoa > Arthropoda > Arachnida > Araneae > Araneidae > Araneus > Araneus ventricosus. The sequence goes on from BGPR01006991.1 coordinate 55,532, forward strand.
CTCGTGCGGGAAAAAAAGGAGATCCAATTCACTATGCAATAAAATGTCGGTTTATCCTCTTCTGGCATTTCCAAACTACAACAGTGTCACTTAAATTAAAGTGGTTGAAAAACATTCTCACGAACAACTTATCAAGAAACCGACTTCGACTCCTAATGCGTTTCATATGTGATGAGAACAATCTCATTGTAGAGGAAAATAATTGAACACTCATCCACCCAGACTGACACACACTTCCGGCTACTTATGATTTTTTTCCCTCTACGTTTTTTTTCTATTTTGTATTGTTTTCTATGTTGTTCCTCCCGTCCAGTGTATGTTCCTTTTTCATTTTTATTCGTTTTTGTACCTGTTACTTGTTTTTGTCCTTTCTTAAAAAATAAAATTCACCTCCATCCATCCAAACCGGAAAGGAGCCAAATGGCTCTAAACACGGAGATGCAGGTGGTGTAATGTAATGTAATGAACAGTGTTGGCATAAAGCTGAAAACACTGCCTTCACCGCGAGCATTATGACAGACCAATAATTCGAATTCGAATGAAATACCGAATATTAAAATTTATTTTACGTACCGAAAATTGAGGGATGTTGCCAACGGGAGATAGGGCAAAGAACTGAACGTAACTCATGTGTAAATCATATGTAAAAGAAATCAGAAATATTTTTTATCGGTTGCGAAAAATTGAAAATTTTATTCCTCTATAAAATATCAGAAAAGTGATTTAGGGTTCGTTGCCTGTTAAGCGATGACTTTAGTCGGCTTTTTGCAAATACACCTGTGTGAAACATGACATATTAAAGATTTTAAAAATCCATAAAATTTATTGAAGTTAACTAGTAATCTTCAAAGAACTGAAGTATTCGTTTGGCTTAATTAATTTACCAGTCTGAAGTAAATGCGAGCCTCGTATTACATTCTTACTGCTAAGATCCAGATATTAGAACAATGAGTTTAAAGCTGATTTTTACATACCTAGACGCTATGCGCTGTAATCGTTTATCAACCTGCTGAGTGAAATAGAAGTTTCTCTTTCGACATGGTTTATACTGCTGAGTCACCTCGTTGAATATCAGTAATCCACTAAAAAGTGAGAAGAAATGGGAAAAATACTTATGACACTCACACACACAGCGGTGCCTGTATGTCACCTCTCAATTTGAATGTGAGCCTCATGATTTAAACACATTATGAGTTAAATGAATGACAGTTCACATATTGAATTATCACAAAATTTTAAATGTCCAGATGATGGAATAATTTCCAAATTTAGCACCAATTCCGTCATCTGGTTTTTGTCTGCATGTGGGTCTGTCTGTTCATTTGTATATGAAATAGATAACTCATAATAGGATATTAATGCAACTTTGTGTGAGGTCTTGCCATCGGAATTTTAGATTTGTGTCAAACTCTTGGCCAAATTTTTCAAAAGGAAAGGTCCCGAAATGCATGCCCAATCACCTTTGGTATATCGACGATACAACTGAAAACTATCGATATTAACCATAGAACATTAATAAGAAAATATTATTTTTCGATGTACTACATCTGCTGTTTCTTTAGTTTGTGAAGGGAATTCAGGTGTAAAACACTATAGCCGCTTGCATCATTTCTCAAGGAACCTATAGAGGGCTGAGTCAAAAACGTTATTTTAATTTTCCATACTTGGTACTTATCGACAATATGACAAATCTAAGCGCAAAACATGCCAACTTGATATTAATAAGAATAATCATTACACCTGGCCTTGAACAGTACTTCTAATTTATCTTGTTCTTAAAACAACTGTGATCGTTCATTTCCCATATTTAATATAACAATTTTATACCTAATCCTTGCATTCCACGCATTGTGCATTGTTCATCTTTGCTACTGTGATTAAAAATTTGATCTTCGTAGTAGATTTTATTTATATCGTACGTTACCAATTTCATTCTTTTAATGCTCTGGCAATGAAGATATAGTGCATTGAACGCACCTACAGTTTTAAACTGAGAAAAAATAAAAACATTGAAATTTAAAAGTTTTTTGACTCATTTACAAATGTGTGTGTGCCTAAAATATTCAAAAGAGCTTGAGCGAATATATATTTTTAAACGATCAAAGAAAACGATCTTCTTTAAATTTTAATTTCATTTTAATACACTTTAATACACATTTTAATACAATAATTTCACTCGTTAAAAATATTTTATCGAATTTAGAAAAATGAATTTAATTCTCAAAAAGCTTATTCTTATAAGTAGGCATACTATGTGTAAATTGCGATATGCAAATATTCTTCAAAATACTCTACAGCGCTGACTGTTGTATATAGACCTACCAAATTCGGCCCGCAATTACTTTTAGGGTAGAAATAGCCAACTAAGAAAGGGTTTTCCAAACTTTCAATTAAATTTACATCAATTAAAAATCAATCAAAATTTTAACGTTTTTCCTCAAATCTTCAAGAGCATATCATCAATGCATGAACAATTTTTACACCACTTTAAAATTCAAAAAAGTAGTTCGTCAGTGATATCAATTTTATCTACAAGCAGCTTTATCTTCAAATATATTTATATATTTTGAATTGAATATATTTTATATTTTTTTTAAAATATATTTTGCGAAATTCAATATGAAACGGCTAGTGCAATATATTTTTATCATTCATTTTCTATTGAAATTCTAAGTAGTACGTTTAAATGTGGGGTCGGTTGTCAGAGTATAATCATTAATTCAAAAAATCAGCAAGTCTACATTTCAAAAATATTTAGGTTTCTAGATTTACTTACAAACTTTTGTTTTACATTTAATGGACATGTTGCACATTACGAAATAATTTCTTGAATTTTTAAACATGATTTAAATTGGATGGCGAAATACTATTCTAAAACCGCGGGCGATAAAATAAATAATGACATTTAATACGAAGGGTACAGTTGAGCCAGTACGCTGTTCCGGTAGTGCATTAGCTTCACCCTTGGAGGAAGAGAAAGCTGAGAAATAAGAAAGGAAAAAGATTGTAAAAACCTTCTGAAAGCAACGCTTTATTTGTCACCCAAGTTAGAATATTCCGGCACTATTTAAATTGCAAATATTCCATTATTTAACACGATCACATTAACTTGCTACGATATGTCGGGCACGAGTTTCGAATTACTATGTTTCTGTCCTTGTCAAAAGACAATATGCGTTTACTAATTGGCTCTGCTGAATTGCACATTGTCTCAAACAGTAAAGTAGTTAGGTTATGTGTTCATTTTATATTATGAGAACGTAAGCCGAGTATGGCTGCAATCACTTATCAAATATACGACGTTCGCTGAGATGAAGGCAGTGCTTTATATTTTATGTTCTCAGTCTACAATTGAGATGAGAAGATAAAATTATTTACATAAAATTGTTTTTTAATCAGAAACAGTGGTAATGTTTATAATATATTTGAATAAGAATTAATCATGGTGTGATTACATTAATAAAATCAGTTAGTTAAAAATGAGTCACGTGAGAGTAAGTAATGGGTGAGAAGTATTTGAAACTAGAGTTGCGTTTGTTTAAACAGCTCAATTCTGATATGATTTCTGCGAAGTTATTAGTTAATATGAGGATTAATAAACATTCTAATTTTTTTCTATTGAATGGATAATGAATTTTTCTCTTAATACACTCAAAAACAAACTATATTAAAACACAAACGAATGAAGGAATCATGTATAAAATGTATCCGAAATTCCCAAAGATAAGACAATGTGAAATAATATTGAATTTAACGTAAATTTTCCGCAGATTATAACTATTTATTCTTATAACATTTTAAGAAATTTTATAAATATCAATCAATTTTATTTCACCAACAGTGATGATAATTTTAATACTGCATAATGTGTTCTTTAATTACAATAAATTTGTGAAAATTAACTTAAAACACAATTTTGTAACAATGCGTTTCACTTATGTAACTCCTTTCAACAAAAAAGCAATAATGTCAATACAAATGCTGATAATGTAAGGCAAATATAATTTTCTAAGAAGTCATTCTTTTTTACATTGCGTGATGTAAAAATAGTTACTCACAGGATACAACGTCTGATAAAACTAAAAGGATAAAAACAGATTAAAGATCCGAATCTTCTTCTAGTTTAATCTTATTTAAAAAGAGGATTTTCAAGACTTAGTTGAATATATGTTTCTATTATATTATAATTATAAATAAAATTCTTTTATTTATAAATAGTGGTACTTTATGAAGTTAAAAGAATCCAGACGTCGATTTGCTTGTCTGATGTGCAAATCAGATATACCCATATGCCGAGTCATTTTTACTTTCCAAATTGGCATAAGAGTTTGGAAACTGCCACGAATGGTACTTTTAATTAAGAAGCAAGGTCTCGAGCTATTGTGAGATTTGAATTTCTGTATTTAAAACCAATCAAAGCAACCTCGAGAAACCACTGCGCGTTGATGAGACGATCTTCCTCTCTATATTGAAATGGTATAACATCATTCAAATCGATATTATGTAAATTTAAATGTAACTGTAACTTTTGTATAAAATAATTGGACATTTTTTAGAATGCTTAGCATATGCTTATTAATTAAGGGAAATTATCATATTTTCGATAGCAATTAAAGATATTATTTAAAAACGCTGAATTAATCAATTTACTAATTTAAAAGTATTTTTATTCATTATTGCTTTTCACTGCATTGTAAACAGAAAGATAATTAAGTAAACTCATGGTCTCATAATACATCTATTGTACCTGACGCTAATTCAACTTTAGAATCCATTGTTTATCTTGGAGGAGGAAAAAGGACACAGCATCATACAGCTGATGAAAATTCTTTTGTCATATAACTGCAACGTCATTCGAGGTAATTATGCACTTATATGGCAAGAAATGGGATTCTATTTAAAAAGATAATTGCCGTGGAGAGTATTTTGCAGAGCAATTTCGGTCACACAACATCGAAATAAAACATTTAAGAGAGAAACAACTGTAAAAATTTCAGATTTGAATTGAAATTTTAATGATTATCAAAAAAAAACCAATCAAAGTAATATTACTTGCATAAATACTTTTAAGAGCATACACATTATGGTTTCGTTTAATATATATATATAACTCCTAACCACATAAAATTTAAAAAGCACCCATCCACCGCATCTTCTGAAGAATGGTGATATGTGAAATTGTTTCCTGGACCTATTGTTGCTGTTTACCCAACTCTCGTTTCCACCAAACGGATCTGTTTTCTTTTACAATAACATATCTGATGAGGATAAATGCAGCATTTTTCTCCGTCTTTTGCAAAAGGGCAATAATTCTGGAGAAATAAACACGAAATTATCGCTTGGTCCACATTAATAGTTGTAAGCTGGCTTTTGGCTGTAATATTAATATACAAAATTTTATTAAAACTCGGGCATTAATGAGTAAAATACATTATCTTATTTTACTCCATATAACACATAAAATATTTACATCAAGTGTAAATTATGACATAAGTGTACTTCCGGATACTTATTTTATAAGAAATAAATGTAGGTTTCAGGCGAAAATTGAAATTTTTCTAACTGAGATTTTTTATTGATACTTTTGGTCAGAATCAGGATGATTTATCTGACAATCGGTAGAATTCATTATGCATTTATTTTCTATGTTAGATTGAAAAGACTAGTTTCCAAACTTTTACGTCAAGAATGCAAGAAGATTTTATATATCAGTTAATTTCAGATATCTAAAAAAAGGAATTATAGTTAAATATTCATTAATGTAACAGTCATATACTTAATGGAATCTGTTCGTTATGAAAATGAGATTTCTGGTAACTATTGTTATTCCTAAAAATGATTGTGATATACACTACAAAGCAAAATCAAATTTAGAAAATCCCGAATAGAAAGCAGAAGCTTATTTCAGTGAAGATATATAACACGATACCAGTAACTAAAATAGATTTCAATTGATAGAAAATTAAAAGCCATTAGTATATATAACCCCTTCGCCCACAAATGGAGCTGACATAGCGGACGTTTGAAACCCACATTTACCCATTTATCTGACCTTGAGCATGCAAATTATTATACAAAAAGCCTGTATGTTATAAGTCTCATATTAGTTGCGGCATGTATTTTTGGCATGATTATGTCTATAAACTGGAATAATGTGTGCAAATTTTAGTAAGAGACTTATTTGGGGAAAAAACCATTTTCTGCAATTATTAATTTTTGAAAAGTAATTTCTATAAATGTTTTAAGTATAAATAATTCTGCGACTGGAAAACTTATGATAAAATCAATATTATAAAATATCATAGCAATATGATTTTCAGGTACATTTTAGACATCGTTTCTTCGTTGTCATTAGTTTATGTTTTTAAAGCTTTTTTTATGTTTTACCAGCTTACTAATTGAAAATTCAAAATCTATTCCATGAAAAAATCAGATTGCTTATTCATTCTGAGATTATTCATTAAGTAAAAGGAAAACATATCTAAATCGAGCTGCTTAAACATACACAATTCAATATCATATCGCTTTTTCCTGATTTGCGCTGTGATTTCATGAATGTAATTAAAACATCCTTAACACTTTTTCAGATATTTTTATGATTTACCACTATTTCTAAAAACATTACTCTTGTATATAAATATGCTTTTCTCACTTTGTGGGGAATAATGCAATGGTCACTTTTTTATATATAAAGCTCTGCTTTTTAAATAAAACAGTGGCGCAAGATAACAATATTAAGTGCAATACCTATATGGGTGAATGCCTCTCACTTTTTATAGCCATTAATTAAAAATCCAAATCTTAAGCCAAGAAATTGAATTGATTGGAGGTAACATTGAAATGGTTGGTGTTTGACTGCCCTTGCATGTTGAAATTTTAATAAATTATTAATGCGATTTTCGTCAATGTTAAATTCGCAAACAATTTAATTGCAAGATGCTATTAGCAAGTATTAAAATATTACACCAAAAATATACTAAAAATTGTTGCTGTGTTCTGTGCACTTATTGTTTTATTTAATTTTATTCATTTATCACATTTCAGATTAAACCTGATTGTTACCAGTAGCGCTTGGGTGTTAACCTTGGAGCTATATTTGGGTGATTTTTTCTACTTATCGTGCACACTGTTAAATTTCTATCTGCTTTGAAAATCACTATAAAATTAATTTCATTACATTATTGAAAGATAAACATAAACAATACCCTTAGACTGACCGTTGTTTAAAATATGTTCCCGATGTATATTTGATTAAAAGTGTTTTCCTCGGTAATTATAAGCCTATACTAATAATATAATAGATATTGTCAGTATTAGGCTGCATTAGTAGATACCTGATATAGATACATCGAGTAAAAATACATCTCTTATTTCCACAAATAATACCTAAAATCTGAAATACTTTATGTAAACAACCGAAATTACTGATGATGTGCGCTTGATACATGTATAGTCTGAAAACGACATGAAATTACTTGAACAAATGAAATATTAAAGAAATTTTATGAACATTGACACTAAAAGGAGATGTATTTTTCTTATTATTGCTAAAGTAAAAACACATTTTTTTAAAATTCTGAAATGTATGAATAAGTGCTTAATAATTATTCTAAAAATCCATTAATACCAAGAAAAACAGTCCTTGCACATTTTGCTGAAGCATTTTTTTCAATTAAATTTAAAACTATTACATTAATTTGCCTATATTAATGTGATTACATCATTTTTCAAATAGCGAAATAGCAATAGAAAATGCAATACAAAATTTGGAATTATGATATTGCATAGATGAGGAAAATAAGAGTTCTGAAATTAAATTCTCGCACGAATTTAATTCTTCCACATTTGAATTCTTTCCTTAAAATACCGTCTGTTATAAGCCACATGAAATCTTTTTTTTAACAATTTAAACTATTTTATCTTGGATAATACAAGCACAAAAATAGAGAATTCTGGGACTTTGCTAAAAAGATATTTGTAAATAACAGACAGATGTCTAATTCGGATCGCCCTAAAACTCTTCTTGTGGATGACTTGATGTTGTTAAAACGCTGTGTAGAAGTGTATTATTAATCATTTGTATTAAGATAGACTTTCAGTACTTTAATATTGAGTTATTTTCAGTTGCTCGTATACGAAATTTAGAGAAGGAAACAAATGTAATCGGCCAAACATTCAACCTCAAGATTCAGATGACTCTCTATTTTCAGATCTAACTGAAAATACCATGAAGTAGGTGAATGGAATTTGGCACATGGTCTTTACACATAAATTGTAGTGGTAGGCACATTCTGTTCGTGTTTCCACCATCTTTTAAGCTCTTTAATTCATATACGCAATAAGATGGATGATGATAGATTTGGAATATATTTTCATCTCCAGAATTGATTATATGCATGAAATTTCCCACCATAACCGTCAGAAACTTGATCATTTGTTGGTCTATCTATTTGCTTGTATATGAATGATATTTCTGAAACTTGTAACGAGTTAGATGAATGAAATTTTGTATGTGACTTTGATTTCAAAATTATACCAAGTTTTTGATTGCTTCGGGCGAAATAAATATTGCCATATACTTTCTCGATTCTCTTCACTGTACGATGGAGTGTTCTACAAAAAACTCTATCATCTTTTAGTTTCATAGGAGAAAATCGAGAGGAGAGCATTTCCGATGGTCAATTTATGTTATCATCTGAAAAGAGATATATGAATCTACATTTAAGATTAAATTGATAGATTTCAAATGAAGCTGTTAAAAAAATATTGAAGGAATTTTGCACATGGTCTTGTAGAGAAAGTCTGTATTATTGTCAATATAATAGCAATTTCTGCCTGAATCGGATTGATATATATTGAGGCTCGTGCAAAGTAAAAAATTAACTTTTCTACAGTTTTCTCAATCTATGTGTTGTATTGTGTGCTACAAGAGATGTTCTTTTTTTCCCTTTTTCGTTTCCTTGGTGCAGGATTGTCGCTTCCACAAATGCCTACGTGCAGGAGGACAGAGTTAAGGGTCACTTACTCCCTCATTACGAACGGGGGAGGGTATGAGGTCACTTTAAAATAGCGCCTGGCAACAAGTGTAACCAATCAGGCGTTGTTTTTTTCGGTGACGAAAGGCCAGGATGTGAAGAGGAGTGAGATCCCTTCACTTGAAGAAAAATATATTCACACGCGCTGCTGGATGATATTGAAGAAAGAAAAAAATGGTGCCCATACTCCGATGGGGACTGTTCGAATTGCGATTTTGGCACAATTTTTGCACGAAATAAGTGTGTAAATGACCGTTCGTCTAGTGTTTCCCGGATGGATTAATTACAGATTAATTAAATAATGAGAGGACTTGTGTGATGGATAAGAGTGAATAGTAAGAGATGTGTCCAAGCCAGAGGATATGAATTGACAAAGGAGGAATCCGACCAAGTCGGAGCTCGCAGGGACCGTGCAGATTTTTCAACAAATAAGATTTTTTACTTTTATTACTATATATTTTTTGCGTATTTCATGTCGGTCAACATAAATCAGTTATTGGATCCAATTCTTACCCATTTGGTGATAAAAAAAGAAACTTGAGGACTATTAAAAAAATCTCTCGGACTTTTGAGTTCCCAAGTTATTTCAATATGTGTTATTCTTACATTATGTTCGCGAATGTTTATCAATATTATTTCTTTTGAAAAAAGGGGGGCCCCTGATAATCTGTAGTTTAAATATATATAAGCTAATGTCAATGATTGCTTTTTTTATGTACCAACGTAAATAAATCTTTTAGTTTTTTAGGAGTAATTAATCGCATTCATGTCTGACATTATTCACTCTTCCTTTTTTACATTCATGCATATCTTTCCTTTTTCTAATTTTTGTTGAGAAGGGTATTTAAAATATACACGAACAAATCAATTTAAAAATATAACAATTTAGGCATATACAGTATTATATTACATATAATATCAAGCTAACTATATAACAAAAGTTAATATTTTAATAATTTATGTGTTTATATATCAATTCATCAAGTAAACAATATAACACTATGCATTCAATTTTTAAATGAATATCCATTTTTCAGTTATCATCCCCATTCAGTGTTATAAATTCTACATTAAATTCCATTGTGGAATTTAGAAATCAACAACCCCATATGTAATATATACACTCTTGTGGCTATTCAAAAATGTATGCTCATGAAGCTACTCTATCGTCAGCTTTTTTGTGAAATCATACATATTTTAAAAGCGGTGGCCGAGTCAGGAGTTTCAGTTGAATAGATAGAAATGCTATAATGGCATTTTGTCTATGATACGCTATGATTTCTCCGTTGATTTATTTCCCTTAGTTCTGTCTCATATTTCAAATTATGTGGGTTTTAATTCCTATAAAACTGTGTAAAATTTGGATATGCCAAGGAATGTCAGCTTCTACGACATAATGATACCTTATGCATTTAACATGTTTCAATTCTATGTGTAACTTTGAGATATTTAAAACTTAATTAATTCCCACTCGTAAGAAACCCGTGTCTTTAAGTCATAGAAACAAAAGAATCGAAATAAATTTTAAAAATAAATAGTTGTCAGCTTTAGGAAAGGAACACGATTTAGTAATGGCTAAGTAAAAAAGTGGTAATGCCCTGATTAAGCGATATTAATAAAAAAATTCACTAAAATCTCTCTGTCATGTAGTCAATGATGTGTATAGAAAAGTCCTGTAGCAGATGCATTCAATATCTTGTGAAAATAGATAAATTTGTATACGGATTAGGGTGATTTTCTATTTCGAAACGACCATGAATAATGATCTTGATCTACGGTACGTATTTCAAAAAAGGCAATGTTGAAAGTTCAATTAACTAAAATAAAAAAGAAATATTAATGCCTGGAAAATATTATAAAGTGAAGTTATTCTGCACTATATGTATGCATTCTGCGAATTTCGGGGAAGTCTTCTAATTCTTGATAAAAGTCTTATACTTTTTGATAAACATTGTGAATTTTATGTTAATTTATTTTGTATTAACAATTTCAGAACTAAAAGCCGTTAACTTGTAGTAATTCAGAAAGCGTTTGCACAAAATTCGAGTTTCCTAATTTATTTCTAACCTTCTACATCCTACATGTTTCTACAATAATGTAATAAATGTGCTCCTTTAAGATCAGAATTACTTGATATAGAAGCATATCGCTGCAAAACTAGAGTAACACTGATTTTCCTGCATAGGAACAAATAAAGTACTCCATACCCTTTTGGGAAAAAAAAACAAAAAACAAAAAAATATATATTAAGATATTGCTTTAAATATATTGATATATCTTTGCTACATAAACAAACATTTTTTTTTGCAACTTTTTATCACACTTTGAAATAAGAGTTTTTTTGAGTATCATCCAGAAATTAAGTTCACCTATGGCTATAAAAAAGAAAGAAAACATATTCCAATTACAAGGTTTCTGGAACATATAAATGCACAACTTTTCTATGCATTAACCAGTTCAATCAAAACACTTGTCATGCCTCTAGATCAATTTATGTATTTTAGCTTCATAGAAATATGTCGCTTGCGGTAGGTAGTTCTATATGACCAGTATGCGTTAGTATCTTTGCACTCAATTTCCGAAACAGAAGGCGCTTCCTTATAATTTCGGCTTACAAAGATAGGGTTATCTAACTGGAAATTGCTACTATGTTCCTCAATAGCCAAACGATTCCTTTCTACAGCTCGCAGCCTAACCAGTTCTAGTCGTCATAATTATGAAAGACTACTCAAACTATCCGAACCGTTGACACCTTGATGGTTTTCAGAAAATTATTTACAACACCTATTTACTGAGGGCGCCGATTCAAAATAAACAAACTTTTTCACGGAACTTACCTCGCAGTAGTCGGGTAAAAGTATAATACAAATTATATTTTCTGTTGCTCCTATAACTGAATAATTGAAAAGATTGTCAGCTGTAACATATTAGAGCTAGCTTTGAATATATCAAGCACATACATTATCCTTTAGGAATGAATGATCTTCCTGTTAACAAGGGGAAAATCCCTCTCTTTATATGAGATTCGAAAACAAAACACACGTCTGCAATCATCAAGACACGGACAGGAATACATTCTTCCTCACCACGTAAACTACGTCTTTTTCTAGTCAACACCTTTTCCTTGCCGCCGCTGCATCACAGCTTCGGTACAAGAAAGACCGAAATTCAAAATTCTTTTCCTACAAAAGTATGCTTTATAGGGCTCTAGTATATGAAAACTCCTTCGCAGGGGCTACGGCCTCACATTAGTAATGGGTGGAAGTTTGCAGATGGGGGCGCTTATGAATGTGCTGTTCTTCTGACCGCGGTTAAGGAAATAAGTGACTTTTTAAAGCGAGGCAATAATAAAATTAAATCAAAAACAAGTCTTGCATACGAAGTAATTTCACCAAGTGTTTTCAAATTTTTCCTACCCTGTCATACCAATGATAAATTGTCAAAAATAGTATTATAACGGTGAAGATAAGTTATGGATTTTAAATCCTTGTCTCTCTTAGTTCTTGTAACGTGAACTGTTGTGCTGCGAATGAAGTGGAAAACAATAAAAAATAACGAAGGAGATTCGGACGTCTAATTTCGTAGCCATAATAATGTTTTAGGATAGATTCGTGTGCCTATATATTATTATTAAAAATGTGTACTTCAGAGATATAAGCAAAATATTTTCAGTTTAATGACGTATAAAGGCTGTAACTATTACAATGAAAAGCACTGCTGTTTAAACATTTATTAAGATTTGAATATATTTCAAAAATAAAAATATTATAAATGAGATACTAATTTTTTAGTGGTATGGAACTGAATTTTGTGAGATTATTTTCTCCAAAATTATTGAGGGAAAACTTTTATATCTTTAATAACTTTTAATTTTGCATCACCATTTCTCAATGGCAACTACTACACAAGGGAAAGCACTGCTTGCCGAATGTGGTAGTTGTAGGTCCACACCGCTTAATCCGAATGATACATAACGGATAAAATATAATGTTTGAGATATCATTTAGCAACACAAAAACTTTATACATTTTATACGCCTGACGTTCTGTAGAAACGTTGTGAAAGAGTCGCATATTAAGAAAGAATCAAAGTTTGGAGTGTTTAATCAAAAATATTTGTCTCGCTTAATTTCAGTCTATAGAGTAGGTTGACTTCCTGCGGGACACTCAGAGGAACCTGGTACCAAATTTGTATCTCGCTTGGAGGTAAAAGCACAACTTCCAACATCACCCAAATGAGAAATTTATTGCTTAAGTACGCATTGGTCTAACGATTTTCTTTAAACTGACTATTAATAGAACATACAAATAAAGAACCAATATTTAAATAGACAGTACCTTAGTTTTATAAAGATGTTTAATAGAACAAATACTTGTATAGAATGACAGTCACCCTTGGAAAGAGTCAATTACAATCAAAATGAGCTACCTCTGAAAGTAGATTATTTGTTAACGAAATCAGAAGTAGATTTGAAAATTTGAAAAATATTAAACGGATCTTCTTTGTTACCATCAAATTGACGACACTTTAAATGCTTGAAATTTAAAATCCATTCTATTGAATTGTTAAATAAGGGGCAAACAAGAAAACATGAATTATATTATTACGGTAATAATATACGGGTACACCAAAACAAAATGATATATTTGAATATTCGTAAAAATTCAATCGAAAAGGCTTCAAACTTTGCTCTTCTCACTAATTGTTTTTTTCTATTTTCTTTTCTTATTTTAATTATTATTTAAATTATCATTTTAAGTTTTATAATATATTTTAGTTTTTTTATATTTCATTTTTGGTTTATTATTTTTAAATTTCTATTAAAATTTTTTTAAACTTATTAGGCTAGTGTATTAGTTATTTTAATTAATGCTATTTAATTTAAGTTAATATATCATGCTTTTCCGTTTTATTCTTGTAAATCATTAATTCGGAACTGTTATGAAAATTGTGTTCTTAAAACCTTTCATGTGAACATTTTGTGAATTGTGGACATTTGAAGTTTTATATCGTAATATTGTAAAATATTGTTATTGTGATTTAAAATATGCTGGCATTCGCCCTGGGACTGTTCCGGTATAATTCCATTTCTTGTCCACCTAAACCGAATACAAAAAATTACTATGATTCTAGACACTGGTAAGAAGTAGTTTTTAAGTAAATATAGATCTAGTTGTAACTTTTCATACCCATTCAATTTTTCACCAGCAATAATTGCTATAGAGACATGTCTATTGTTATTGGAAAAAGAAATGTGTATCAGACGATTTACTATCTGGTATTAAATGACGGTAATAATTTTTAAATGTAAGATTTTTATGAAAATAGAAAAACTTCAGAAAATAAGACACTCGAATTTTTTTTAATTATTTAATATTTTTTTATTAATAAGAAAACGCTCGGTTGTATATATAATTGAATTTTTGACCTGATTAATTTTCTAAAATTAGTCTGAACATGCCCTATATCATTGAACAATATAAATATAACCACATGGAGAGCGCAAGATTTAAAATATATAAATATAAATTTAAAAAAAATATTCTTTATATTCGCGAAAATAGAAAAAAAACAACAATTACCCTGAAAATTTTTCTAACGCATAAAATTCAAGATATATTTTACATTAACCGGAAACTCTGAAAACATGCTATAATACTTTAACGCAGAAACGAATTTAATAGCTGTTAAATGTCAGGTATTTGATACCTGGAAACCACCTTTGCAGGGTTATATGTGAAATATAATGCAGTACGTTGGGACCTAAAGACCTGGAACCTTTATGAGAACGATCTTGTACTGTATGAGTGAAAATTTAGAAATAAATGAAAGACAAAGAACAAGTACGACGGATGTACTCCGTGATTTTTCGAACGAACTGATAAAAAAATTAGTACTTCCTCGAAAAACATTTTGGAAGTCACAAAAACATATCCTTCGTTAGTATGTAGTATTGAATGAACGAAAATACACTGATGTACAAACATTAGCTAATTTTCACACCGAGACAACAAATTTTAATGAAAGAACTATAGCAAAGTGCAACATATTACATCAATACATTCATTTTCGAAATTTAAATAGTAAAGATCGATTGTCCACAATTTATGTCTTGAAGCCGTAAAATGTAAATTTGAAGAAAATAATTAATAGTTCAGACATAAGTAACATTAAAATGAAAAGTAACCTGAAATGAGATGGAATAATTTTTAGTTTATATTTTTAGAATATTATTATAAGATCAATTTAAAAAACAATACAATATATATATATATATATATATATATATATATATATATATATATATATATATATGCTGTACAAAATACGAAAATAAAGAATATTAACTGTACAAGAAACTTTTTTTTCAAGTAGTAATTTTGTTCTTTCTTCCTTTTTTTTTCGTCGCTTTTATACGTATTTTCGAATACTACAGTAAAAATCAATTCAAAGGCTGAGAGATCCATTTGTTTCTCTTCAATATAAAAACTAAGTACTTCCTTACGAGGCGCTTTTCTCTAAACCAATGACAAATATATTAAAAATCAGAGTGAAAACCTTCCACGAATGAATTTGTTGAAAATTTTACTGCGTAAAATTTGGTTTATAATTTTTATTACGCAGCGAAGTATCAGAATATCATGAAGCAAAAATTTCCCATGCAAAGAAACTCAACTTTTCATTTACAATAAGTCATTCCTCGTATTCAGAAAATCAGCCTCGCCTTTTATGAGCATATTATAGAGGATTCTGTTTAATTCCTTTTTTCCAAATTTCATTTTTAATATTCAGTTCTTCATAAATGACGGTGGTACTATGAAACACTGCTTCCGATCGGTCGAATTTTTTTGAGTTGTAGCAGCAAAAAAAAAATCCTTCTTTTCCCGATTGTCAGAATGCGTTCCTGAGGATGTCCTGAAAGAACAATTTGTACATTTAATCATCCTAATAAAATGCCTCTGGTTGCCAGTAGGTGGCGCTTTAATTGCAACATATACAAACTATCGAAAGATTTTAAGTATTCTTTTCATGTAGTATCAAGTTTCTTACATCTAGGGACAAGTATCTATAAGTTAGTCATCCTTGATCTTAGGAGATTTTATGACATATATTAATTTTATAATTAAATAAGATATCAGTTTAGTATAAGTACTTTTCTGACTCTTAAAGTCAAATCATTTTATGATACTAACAGTCATAACATTCGAGAAATATAAGAAACATTTAAATTAGTGTAAAGTTTCCTAGTTTCACCTATATAAATAATTTGCATATTTCATCTTGGAGAGGATTGTATAAGAACGATGGACCTCTTTTGTTTAAGTATGAAAATTTTATTTTAATTTCTCCGCTGAAGGGGACTTCGTATATTGACCGCACATGAGCGAAGCTGTTTTCATCAAGAGTGAAACATTGACACTTAATGGTTTTACATTAGACCATTTGAGGGCGCTACAGTTAGTAGGCGGGGCAATATGATTACCTAACACTTGTATTGAAGTCTGAAGTTATAAATTTATGAATTCGTATAACAATATGTATTTTTGAATATTTACGATTTAGTCAATAATATTGTATAATATCTTATGTAAGAGAATTTTAGAAACATTTTAAAGAAGATTTTTCCATTGGCGGTAGTTTCTGCTTTTAATATAGATTTTTTGCGCTTACTCATAGAAATATTCATAATCTATTCAAAATTAAAATAATTAGATTCGAGTATTAAAATTGTTTTCATTCATTAATTTGAACAATGTCATATCTAAAAATATTCTAAGCATAACTAGTTGTATGGTTGGAAAATTTACGACTAAATCAATTCTATTATACAATATTTTATCTCTGTGAATTTCTGATCTAATTTAAAGATTTCTTCTCCAGTATTAGTTTGTGCTTTAAATATAGATTTTTTACAGCATACTAATAGAAATATCCATTCAAGTGAGAAACAGTTAGATTGTTTAGTATCTCTAATATTAGCCAGTAAGTTTGCAAAGTCATATAAAAATTCAACTGTAGATTTAATGACCTTTCACCAACTATTCTTTTAGTTGTAGCAATTTGTTGCAACTGTAATTGTATTCAGTTGTTTTTACAAATTACCACTATTTCTAAATAAAAGAATTTTTATATATAAATGTGTATTTCTTTTCATAGCAGCGAATTTCTTCTACAAGTATTTCTTTCAAAAAGCACTACTCTTAAATATAAGGGTGGTGCATTGTAATAAAATTAAAACAGTACAATTGTCACTATTTAGGAAAGGAAGAGGTAATTCCATTCCCATATTTGATGCTAGATTGTGGCTCCTCTCCATAGCGAAAACGGAAGCTCATTTCCGAATTGCTCTTGATTTGCAAAAGTTTACAGAATCAAGCCTAACTGAAATACTACTCGTTCACTGCGTTGAATAATTGAGAACCGAGCAAAGACATTTGAAAAAATAGTCCGAAACATCGTGCCATGATAATGTAAACTTGTTAAATATCATAATATATTAGAACGTCTTCATATAGCATCTTCCGTTAATTCTAAATAATGTCTACATATTCATATAATGATTTAAAAATATACAACATGCAAGATATTTCCATTAAATTCCAAACAAATGTTCGCTATCAAGTCTGGAAAGTTAAATATTTTTTAAATGTAGGTTGATCAACTTTTTGAATTTAAGATTATTGTTTGAGAGGAGATCGAGCAATAAACAGATCATTGAGCATTTAAGCAGCAAATGAAAAGTAAAGATCTATTGCTTTAGCTGTTTTATATTAATTTTCGTAAAATTCATTTAAAGAAAAATGCACGAAAATAAATTTGCATCACTGAAAAGCAAAGTTTTTAAGTTTAAAGTGGTGTAAAAATGTCCTTGTGCAAAAAATATGCTTCCAAGTTAGTGAGATAAAAGTTTACAATATCAAATAATATCTTATAATTTTAAAAAAACCTATTTAAAATTTGAAAAGTCCTGTCTTACTAAGTATCTTTTTCTGAAGAATTAATCAAATTACAAATTTTGTAGTTCTATGTCAAATGGAATGTCCTTTGATCGTATTAAACGATTTTTTCATCACCTATGAAACTGCTTACATATATTATGCCAGCCTAAACACATAATCATGTTAAAATACAGATAAAGATAAATGCTGCTTCTAAAATGTTTTGTTGGTCATTGAAAATATGCCACTAAATCACGAACTGGATATGCATAATGCAAAAATTGTCAGCTTCTAAAGTTGGTAGTTATGGTTATTATATTTATGTTTTCAGCCCCCTAAGAAATGATTTTTCGAAATTTAAATTAGATGTTTAATTAAAAATTAATCGAAATGTGAACGTTTTTTCTTTACCTCTTCAAACCTGAAGTTAGAAAATCTAATCTAAAAAATATTGACTGATTTCATACGTTTGTTTTCTGTCCCTAGATGGTGAAAAAAAATGTTTTCTTGCGCAAGTATATTAGCGGGCTAGATATTTTGGGTACACATATGTGTACCTCAGGATTCAAATAGGAAAAACAGCCACATATATAAATTATTGTAGATATTGATAATTATAGCATCTATTATTTTAAAATACAAAATAAAGATAAGATATACAATATAAACTCAGAGCATGCACTTTTATTGTTAAAAAATTAATTTTTATGATATTTTTCAAAGCAATTATTTTTTAGAAGTACATAAATACATAGTGCATTTAGTACAAAATCATCTAGTTCTCGATTTACAGCATGGTATTCTGCATTTTTGTCATCCATGAAACAAGGTAACTCATTAAATGATCTCTGCGCACATCTTTCATAGGTTGAGAATAACTTTTCGTTGCTTTCTTTGAGACTTTTCCTCATCATCTCTGCATTTAGATAGCCTTGGTCTTCCTCTTCGGACTGTGATTCTGCTTTCATATTTGCAAAGTGCCGCGGCAATCATAATTCGATTTTCCATGAGGGATTTCGCACCTTTAAGCTGATTTAATTTATAATATCTGGGATACATCAATTCGAAAAAGCCAAGTCAACAAAATCAGTGAATAGCTATCTAGCCATTTCTTGGTCCGCATTACACACCAATAGGGCGCTAGATATCGAAGACACAGATCAATTCCTCCCACGGATACATTCTAAGTCTTTATTACTGCAGGTGGAGGAATTTAATTCCCATTAATTTCTTCTTTCACAGTGGTATTGCTTGTAATTTCAATTG
>BGPR01006992.1:0-25564 GCA_013235015.1 Araneus ventricosus
ACGCGCGTATTGAACATTTCATTGTATTCGCGTTAATATTATTTTCCTCGCTCCCCTTACTTTTTTACTTACTTAATGTGTTAACTTTTTTAATAAAGATGTTTTTTTGCTCTGGTCCCAACAAAAGTAAATTTTATTCAACGGAAAAGAATGTTGGTTTATTATTATTGAGCTTTAAATACGGTGTCATAAAGTGAATACATGAAAAAAGGTTTGCTTTTTTATGTAAGGTTTACAAAACGAAGTCCAGATTTCTTGGTACACTAGCAAACTTATCAATATGGATCGAAAGCAATGCTAGTCCATTAAGGGCCGTATTCACCAAACATGATTGATCCAGGATTAAATCGCGAATCAGCAAATCCGAGAATCAATACTAACACTGGATCAAAGTCCTTCGGTATTCTCCATCTACGGATTACGTGATCCATGGCTTAACTGGAAGAAAAATGTAAGCCAAGTTTTGATTGGACAATGAACGAACTTCAGCGAAGTTTTTCGTTCCGCTTCAATCAATGGATGACAGAGACATAATATAAACATTATCTCGTGTGTTTTGTTCAACCAACGCCGTATTTTGATTCTGTCGTTTTATTCTTGTTGTTGCAATAATTATAGATCGTAAAAGGGAGACTTTTACAGAAATTAAGGCAGAGGATTTTCTCCTCTCTTTAGATAAATTCAAATCGGTAATTGAAAATAAAAAAAACAGATGCAACAACTAATAAAGACAAAGCAAGCACCTGGTCGGAATTAACTGCCATGTTCAACAGTTTTCCCGGAGTTGTAAAAAAGAAATGCGAAATAATTGATTATGTACTATAAAATTCTGAAAAGGAAGGGCAATAAAAATCAATCCAATAGGAGATTTCAGATTTTCAAGACTGTATTCGCCTGTATCTTTATTTAACCTTCCAGGAGCGCATATGTAAGAGATACTTATACTGTGCATCGTATTAGATATTTATATCGTCCTTTTATAAATTTAAGTGCAAATTTTATTTATAAAATCTTTGTTTACTGTTAAGCTAATAAATACAGATAACATAAATAAAAGTTGCATTTACTTTTGTAAAACAACACGATATATATATGTAATAAGATGCACGATATGTCAAAAAATTTGTGCAGGCGCTCCCGTTGGAAGGTTAAACGATAACGCGATAGAAAGGCTACATTGTTCATACAGTCCAAATCATTCGCTCTATCTGGATGCACAGATCTTTTCCTTCTTTTGATTATTTCTAAAATTTCTAAACTTTCAATATCGTCTGAATACGACAATCCATCGTCTGCCATGTTTGTTTTCATAGAAGGTAGAGGAGAAATACGCATGCGTAAAACGAAAATCCGCGAATTATCACTGTTAATCCTCCGATTTCTGAGGATCAAAAACAGGGTGTTAAAATAGCCGGTGATCTCGGGATTTTCATTGGAGAATACGGATTTTCATATGATCAAGGGATTAACACTGATTCCAGGTATAATTCGAGTGTTAAAGAGTTGGTGAATACGGGCCTAAGCCTTCTTTCCGATGTGGTATTTCTTAAGTAAGTCTTCAATCTTCTTAAACTTGAGAAGCTTCTTTCCACGGTTTCAACAGAAACAGGCAGAATTGCTAGTAGTTTCAAAAGAATATAAATGTTGGGGAAGAAAGTCTTGTCACATTTTTCTGGAGAACTAATGGCTGTTTTGGGAAGATTTTCAAATTTTTCCTGACTCCACTTTTCTTTCCATAACATAAACTCACTTTGCACTACCTCTTTATGTGACAAATCTTCTTCGTAGAAATTGAAAGCAGCTTCCAATGAAAATCTTCTTCGTAGAAATTGGAGCAGCTTCCAATGAATAGAAATCTGTTTTGGTACAAAATTCTGGAAGGATGTGTTGTAAGGATGCAACTGTTTCCTTGTGAGATTCAAAGCGTTCCTTCAAAGAATTACAAAAATCATCATGACAGCTCGTCGATAGTATTTTTCTTCTGTGCTGCCGGGCTGTTTGAAGATGACAAACTTTTAGAATCTCTTCTTTAATGTCGAGTTTTGCAGCGATTTCCTTTACTTGAGCATACAGGGTTTTAAAGTTGTCATTAGCATTTACCCTTTGCTTCGATAGCAGATCCAAGACACTTGTAACATTTGCTATGGCTTGAGAAAGATCTATGTTTTTTTCTGGAGCTTCTCAGATAAGTTGTGTGTAGTTGACAGCATCCGGCTCAAAACAAAAAGATTGACAAGAAATTAAAATTGACTGATAGAACTACTTAGAACATGTGCCTTAGGTGCTGAGTCACTTGATTCTTCTTCTATTTTCAAAAGAGAGAGAAGGAATGGTTCTAAAATGTCTTTAAATAAAAGCACCGAGTCGTGCCTTTCCACCATCGTGTTTCACATAGTGAAATACATTTCTTTTTTTTCTGTTCAGGACAACAGTCAGATATCATTGATTTCGCTATTTCAGTTCTTTTGGCTGACATATGAAAGAATCTGCAGACTTCTTTGATAACGCCCATACAATTTCTTATAGAAGGAATGTTACTTGCATCCGACAAACACAAATTTAGACTATGTGAAGAACAATGTGTATACAAGGCTAGTGGTAGTTTTTCTTTGATAGAAGCTTGTACCCTTCTGAATTGCCCTCTCATCGTGGCAGCACCATCGTATCCTTGACCTCTCATTTTCTTTAAGTCAAGCCCTAAAATTGACAAGGTTTCTAACACTGTGTTAGCTAAGCCTTCACCAGTAACGTCATAAACGAGGACAAAAGTCAGGAAATCTTCTCTAATTTTGTATGATTTGTCTTCAACATAGAGTACACAAAGAGAAAATTGTTCTATTTGGCTAATGTCGGTGGTTTCATCTGCTAAGACGGAATAAAAAATAGATTTCCTGACATTTCTCACAATTTGAGATTGCATTAAATGATCAAACGTGTTAATGAGCTAGTTTTGAATAAAAGAACTTGTGTACATGCTCCTCTCACCACTGTTCATTAATTGGTATTTAAGGTCATTATCTCCTCTGTATCTCAGGAGTGATCGAAAATTTCCGTTATTTTTTTTTGTCTCTTCTAGGCCTATTCGTCCACCGTCACGATGACCTCTTACTGCTATGTGCTGCCTTCCACAAAATCAGTGGCGGACTGGCCAGGTTGCCAGCTTGCCCGATGGCAAGTGGGCCCCCTTACACATAAGTAAATGTGGGCCCCTAGGATGTTCCGTGTTTAAGAGAGAGAAAGGAAAGAACTCTTTTTCAAGCAAATTTCCTGTGTCTTTTCTAAGGAAAATAGCAAGTAGTTTCGTGCTAAACCCCACAACATTTTCTATGCAAGGCCAGGACGCAATAGCCACACGATTTTTATTCTTCTAGGAGGCTCCCTGCAGAAAGAGATGATAACCCCTCTGTGCAAGAAGGGTGCAGCCCTTGGAGGTAGCTAAACGACGTGCTTTTTGTTTGTGCATTTCGTTGTCGCAAAACTGACAGACAAGCGAACTTGCCTAAAGTAAAAGACGGAGAAAAGTCTTCTTCCGGGCGCTAAAACTTTAAGGGGGGGGGGAAGAGAAGAAAAAGCATGTAATTTGACGACCAAAGGACGTTTCTGAAAAGGGGGACAGTCACGCTTTTCTTATATTTATGGGAGGGGGTTGTTGTGGGGATTATCTGGTCAGGTTTACAACGTTGTAAAAAGGGGAAAGGAACCTCAATCCTTTCTTGGCAAATAACTGAGGGGAAAATAGGTATTCCTGTTTCCTGTCAGCAGAGAGTAGGACATGCATATCTTACAAAAGGAGGAAAAATATTTTGAGAGAAGAGCTCAAATTATTATTTCTCTGATTTTTACATTGCTTTTGTAGTGTTAAATACTAGCCGCCTTCGATAACCAGCTTATTGGTTGTAATAATTTAATTATACCAACCAATTTTAAATTCACCAACTTATTTAACTTTTGATAGGCTGAAAGTATTAATAGTTATAAAAAAAAACCCAGAAATTAATTAGTTGTAAAAAAAAGAGGAACAGGAAATTAGAATTTGAACCAAATTTTGATGCAGTATGTTTTACTTCTAATGAAATTAATGATCAAGTCTTTAAATTCAACTGTTAAAAAGTCTAAAAAAATCTTGAGAATCGATGAAGAATTTTTTATTTTGAAGATGCATAATTCTAATTTAAATTACAATTATTACACACTGTTAATCTAATCGTTTAGTAAATATTTTACCTAATTATAACAAAGAAATAAATAACATTACCTCCAAGGAAAAATTATCTTACCGTCATTTGAAAGAGTGATTTCAGTGGTGAATATATCAAAATAATATAGTAAATATATCTAAAAATAAATTTATTTGAAGTAACAAAGAAAGAAAAAAATTGTAGTTAAAAAAAATTGGCGAAATAACGAAGAAATGCTATTGCTGAAAAATTTAAAATTCTTGCTTAACTTTTAATTAATTAAAATTGTAAAAAATTTTCCGAGGTGTACATTCTCAACTTCCATAGTATGTTTGCACCGAATTTCACAATTCTAGACTCAAGAGTTAATTAAAAATTGAACACGATTTTGACGTTTTTTCGCGATATCTCCAAAATATTATTTCACAAAAATGATTTTTGAACCATTTTAAAAATTATATTTTTAATGACATCAATTTAATAACAAAGTACTGAAATATAACTTTTAAAATTACTCCAATCTCAAATTTCCAAATCATCCAAAGAATTTTCTTTCGTATCTCTTATAATGGATGGTCTACTATAGGACCGCATTTCTCTTTCAGCCTCTGTGGCTAAAACCGCATACGAAATATTTAACTTACGGAATTTAAAATCAAATAAATTTAATCATATTTTTGTTATTTTAATCTTGAAATTGCATTATTATTATCTGCGTTAACTGCGAACGAGAAATATATTCACTTAGATCAAATTATGAGGTAAACATCTATGGATCCAGACTTTCTTACGATGTTGAATTCTTGTGTGAATCTTTAAAAATAATGTATTTTTACTCGTTTAATTCTTCTTTGTAAATCAAGTTATTAGCAGTTAAGTTTGGGGTGGGCCTTGAAGAATGGAGTCAAAACAAAAAATCTTCTCTGAGAGTTCGTTTTGAGTAGTGAACACTATACTAAAATGAAATACAAATTTGTAGGATGCAGACGTGAAAAATAAAATTTATGAATTTGAAGTCCTCCCAGTCTCTTCTGGGTTAAAAGATATGCTAGAAAGCTAAGAAATTGCAGACCGTATGCGAAGATCGCCACCGAATGTAATTAAATATTTTAAAATCCAGTTTCTTATGTTTTATCAAAGGGATCTGTGAACAACACATTTGCCTAAAATTTAGTGAATTTCGGAAACATTCTTCATCCGCCAAGCGTGTGAGGGTTTAAATAATCAATGCTGTAAATAACGGATAAATAACTAATAAAAATTTAATTATACACGATCCTTTCTATTCATATTTATTTAGAGTTAATTTAACTAACAGTCCTAATTATGTTTGAGGGTGGTTTCTGTGTAATGGCGACAATTATGCTTTTTTTTTACTCAGGATTTTCATTTTCTGTTGCTGTTTGCATCCTAATGGACCTGCATCAATTGAAAATATTTGAAAGAACTTTGTCTTTAAGAACTTTGAAATCTATTTTTGAGGGATGAATTATGTATTCATGGTAATGAAATTTCGAAGCTAAAGACCATAATAAGAAACTCATCGTCTGAGGAGAACTTGGAATCCTATATGTTGCTATCTAATGAAAAGAAATTGTTCGATGATTTGTGTGCAGACTAATTATTGACAGATTTGTACAGTCATCTAGTGAACTGATTTGCCCTTATTGAAGTGGACACCATGCAATACACTTCCTTACTTTTGAGTTATTAACATTTGATAGAAAGAAGTATTCTTTAAAAAAAATTAGAGTTAGTAAATAGTTTGTATTTTATTTACAGTCTGATTAAAAAATTCCCAAAATAACAGTTTAGTTCAAAAATTATATTTGGAAGATATTATATCAACTTATTATATTTGCGGCTTGTAAATTATGCTATACAACCTCCAAAATATTCAATAATAAACTTGTATTTAAATTTGGTATTTATTACTTCCAGTAATATGTATAATACATGTATACTGTAATTAGTAATATCAGATTAGGAATAGATTATATTAACTTATTTATTTTAATTTATTATATTTGTAATAAATAAGATTAAAAAATATATTTAAGAGGGCATTCTAAATGTGATAGGGCAAAGGCCCCCCATTCACTCATGGCAACCACTATTTTCAGACCCAGTCCGCCACTGCGCAAAATCTTATAGTTTGTATTATAAGGATCAGTCTTTTTCTGTTTTTTCAATATCCAATCTTCTTTGAGCATTGACTTGATTAATAACACTCTCAGTTTTTTTTTGTAACAATGGATTTTGTGTTTTCAGCAATCAAGACTGATTTTTTTATGATATGTGCAATTTTCATGTTTACGAAACATTTCCTTGGCTTTTTTGAAATTGCTAAAAGCCTGTGTTACTAATGCCCCTGTTACTTGGTGATCTCCTTTTCCTACATTTTTGGAATGCGAAAATATTACGCAATATTTACAAACAGATCCGGATTTTTCTTCAGAATAAGCTAACCACTCGAATTCTTCTAGCCATTTCATTTGAAAAGATCTAGTGTGAACTAGAACTACTAAAAGTAGAAGGAAAATTGTATACAGGTTGGGGTTTCCAAACATTTTCTACTACCGAAATTTTTTCTTCATTTGTTAACGAACGGAATTCCTTTGACAATAGTTTGCAATATCATAGATATTTTTTCTTACTTGGTTGAAGTCCTCCGCAACTGGGGCTGGATCAACGGTACTCGTATTTGCGACACCAGAAGAAACATTACTACTGGCACAATCAACTTCAGCACTGTCACTAACCGGCCTATTGTTGTGATTTTTCTTAGCAACAGAAAAATCTGTTGTTTAAATTAGCTAAATTCTTGTTGGGCTGATGAACGGAGTAATGAAATACTTTTATTGCACCCCCCCTCTCCCCATTCATATGAGTGAAATTTCTATGTGGGATATTTTGTTTGCTATGTGAAAGGCTGCAACAGCTGTAGAGGTGTGATGACTTCCTTTGTAGCAAGAGAAGAAAGAGAAGGCATAGTATTCCTTAAAAACGGACGGTTCAAAAGGGGTTGCGACAACGGCAACAGTTGGTGATGGATTACCTCCTTAAAAGAGGTAGACACATACATCGGTTCCGCACAAATGGACCTTTCTTCGTGTTGGGACAACAGATGGACAGACTTTTGTAATCAAGGTTATGCTACCCTGCGGGTGGTGACGCCTTGACCCAGCTGGAACTGCTGCAGTGTCATTAACTTTACGTTTCTTTATTCCTCTGGTGACATACAGATAATTACCTAGGGGTTAGCTTAACGAAGTGGGAGTATAAAAATTGTAGCTGACGGCCCAATGGAAGATAAGTAAGGGCGTGCATTTCTCTGACCTAGCCAATGAGGGATGATTTTGAAGGCGTGAATTTCTTGGTTGGAAAGAGAACTTGGAAATATAAGGCGAGAAAGTTGGGTTAAAAAAAAGAAGAGGGAAAAGAGGAAAAAGGCGAGACGGAAGAAGAGTTTTTTAGCAACGAGGAGCCCTTGCTGGAACGATTGGAATAGCTTGCCGATGACGCGAGAAAGAATCGACTAAGTCTTCAAGACGGTCAGCAGGTTACGGGAATAATGGAGCCCTTCACGCTTACCTTAGCTCGTCCGAGGCGGTGAAAGAAAAAGCCGATAGGTTCTAAAGTGGAGGAATCGCCCAGCCCCAAGTGTTAGCTGAAATTACGACGTTCCAGGCGCAGAGTTTAGCGGTGGATCCTACAAGAGAGTCAAGGTTCTGGAGGCAGTACTGCGATCAGGAATTCCGTGTCGCCGAATCATCACAAGTTGGCGATTCCACGTCTGTTCCCATGTCCCATTGGGACGCTTCCTGTGGCGGTACATCAAGATAAGTTCTTCATTTATTAATTTTTCCTTCTGTCTCCTATATGGTCAACTTGTTAAAAAAAATATTTCTTGATGATAGTATGTTAGGCTGTGACACAGACTTTGGTGGTGGAATTATTTAGAGCGCGTTGAACTTTTATTAAGAGATGTTTTCACAAAATTAATAACCCACCCAAATTGAGTAAATGATAAATCTAGGATCGAGACAATATGCGTTTGGTTAAATATGTTGTATTTCTGTATTGCTCATTGTCGATAAGCTTGATGTTGTAAAAATTAGAAAATATTAGATTGTAAATGGTCTTAATTGAAAACTTTAAGTTTAAGGTTTTGAAACTAGTTTTAAATATTTAGGTGATCACCTAGGATCAGGAGCTTCCTTATGATAATCATGTTAACGTAAAAATTTCTTGTCTGGTAAATTTAACTCAGAACTATATGGCCATGCGCTTGTGTTTTATTAAGATATATGCAATTATATGCCAAGATTAAGCTTGTAATAATTAATTATAGTCAAGAAGTATAGTTGTGTAATTTGTTATAATCAAGAACTGTAATGAAAATGCTTAGTATACCTTATTTTGTGTCCTGGATCATTCATGGCATTAGCTAGCTTCTCAACTGGTATTTTAGAGTGTCTGGAATGGATCTGTGTTATTGGTATGATGTTATATGCCTTGATTAGCAAATTTATAAGAAAGTAAAATTCTAGTATATTTCAGTTACTAGCCACTATACGATTTGTTTAAGTTAAAACTTTAACTTTTAACTTGTTGAAATTTAATTGCTTAAATTTAAGTAAATTTTAATAATATAAACCACCTACACAACACTATTCACACTCTGTTTCTTCGATTTCGACTCTTCACTATTGCCAACTTAGTTTTCTTGCCAAATTTGGCGCCAAAGTTGTATATGTATAGACACAAAACTTTGCGAATAAAAAACGTTATTTAGTGAAATTATTCTTGGTATGATATAGTTCAAAACAAGGCCACGCCTTCATTATACGACCATATTTTAAATTCACATTTCTGGAAGCTAAAAGTAAGGAAATTATTTCCGAGCAAACGCCACCCAAATAATAACTACTTATTACATTAAATTTTTTCTGATTTCGGGGGCGGGCCCTGGGCCTCCCATATATACGCCCTTGACGTTAACAACGGGAAAAATGACGTCTCCCAACACAACCGGGGATACCAGAATAGACCCTAAGTCCATGTTCAGTTGTTTAATAAATTTTTTAAAAATTAATAATAAATTTTATAAAATTTCAAAGCAATTTCATATGGGCGAGTTTTCTGTTTTGTTTATTTATGGTATAATAGGACTTCTTCTGCCTTACTTTGGAATGAATACGGGATAATAGCCTTTGTAGCTGAAAATCCCCAAACCCCCTTTTTCAAATCAACTTCTGCCTTGCCCATCAACTTCCGATTATAATGTTAAGTGAATGGGAATCTTCAAAATTTCAACACTCTGATTGAAGATATTAATTAATGTTTAAAGTGGAGTTTTCAAATTTTATGGCTTAAGGATACTTTGAAAATATTAAATTTCATGCCCCTAATGTTTGTAGCTCTCACTGTTTACTTAAAATAAGAGACCAATTTTGTGGAAAGGTTGCCATAATTATTCTTTATCGCTCTTTCTGTCGCTTTGTGTACTCAAGAAAGAACTGATTCGTACTTGGCGCTGAGATCGCTTAAATCCGAGGGTTACTGGAAAACGGAAGTACACTCTAGTCACCACGGGAGTTCTGTGAAGCCAAAATAAAAAAATCAGAAAGCTCGTCTGAGTGAGTTAAAGCAGTTTTAACTACTCACAAAGGAGGATAAAGAAAATCAGTAATATAAATGAAACATATAAAACCTCAGCAGTGGTATCATTAACATATTTCGATGAAGGAAAACAGATGACTGCGTGTATATTAAGAATGACGCTGTTACATGTAGAGTAAAAATAACTAAATAATAATGATATAACTAAAATAATTGAAGAATGTTCTAGGGAAATATCTGGAACATTTTTTTCTTAGATTATTGTCTCGCATATTATTAGCTTATAAACAATTATAAGCCATTTCTTTCCATAGTACATGAATCTTGTATACATCGCGTGCAGTAAACATGGAGTTTTAAAATAAAATTATCAATAAAAGAAATAATCTTAATTGTTCTAATTTCAATAGAATATTACGTTAAATTTAAAATTACTGACTTCAAAGCATTACAATTCTTCAACATTAAACTAATTAAAAAATAAATACGTAATATAGCAATAATTAAACGTCTTTATCTCTACTAATAATAAAGGAGAATGTGTGTTTGTGTGTGTGCGTTGGCGCTCAACAGTGTAGACCGCTTGGCCTAGAGCTACGAAATCCCCCAAAAATACTTTGGAGGGTAGGAATGTGCAACTCGGAGTCCATTTTTGAAATTTTAATTAATTGAAACTTAAGCTAAATTTTGGAGTTTATCCTTAAAAAATTTTTAAAATATTAC
Organism: Araneus ventricosus; assembly: GCA_013235015.1. Lineage (NCBI taxonomy): Eukaryota > Metazoa > Arthropoda > Arachnida > Araneae > Araneidae > Araneus > Araneus ventricosus. The sequence continues at coordinate 10,527 of BGPR01006992.1, forward strand.
AAAACAAAAATCATTTTTATGCCATCTGAAAATGCAAAAAAATTACATTTTCAATGATACAACGTACAATTTTTTTCTGATCTTTTAGTAAATTTTTGAAAATATTTTTGGCGTAATTTACAACAATACTTTTCATTGATGCACCGCAATTCAAACCGCTTTCATTTTTTAAAGAAATATTTAATTGCGAGTTTATCTTACATTGGTGAATACTAAGATAAATATTCTAATCTATTTTACTTCCTTTTTATGTAAATTTAAAATATAACGATATTGCTGATAATCTTGATAAAGGAGGTTCTACCACGCCTCAGACCTATATAGAACCCTTGACCTACCTTGAGTTATACTGAAGAAGAAAGGCATTTGTTAACATTTCTTGGAGGCATCCACCAGCTCATTCATGGTATGGTAGTAAAGACCCCGCTGCTTCTATACATTTTAAAGGGGATAGGAAAGCCCAAGCAGTTTTGGCTCGCTTAACTTCCGGTCACTTAAAAACCCTCTGATTATCTCGTGGTGATAAGAAGTTCAATATCTGCACAAAGCGCAACATGATTGAGGCCACTCCGCAACATCTACTTGACTGTGTTGCCTTGGTGTATGATGACCTGCTTAAGCGACCGGATTTCGTGTTGGAGGTGATGAACGCGAACGACCTCATGGATCTGATCTGATTCAGATCAGAAGGATTAGAAAGAAGAAGACTTAATTTTTTTATTTCATCAAAATTTTTGAAGAATCTGTAAACCATGCTCTCTGAGAAATTACGTATATTATGAAATTTATCCATAAGCTGACTGATTATTGTTGCTATGTTTTCATTCTTTTCTAGCATGTTTTAATACAGGTAACATGCCGCTCGCCATAAAATGTGTTGCGTCATTTTAATGTTGAAATCATATGCATATGATGATGATAGTCCGATATGGCTGTCACACTCAAGACATTCCGTTTGATATAAGCCTCAATGGTTGACACTTTCAGTATGAAACTATCCTCTGCAGATGTTTCTGTTGTTGATAAAAACTGATCTTCTTGAAGAGTGGATGGCGAACTGTTTCATAACTCCTCAGAATTGGAATTCCATTTGTGCAGAGACATTCCACTAGTTTTAAGCATATTGAGCACTTGTAATTGAAGTTCCTTTGCTGTTTTTCTAAGTCTTATGCTCCAGACACTATGTCATACATATATGTCACGCAGCATCTTGCTGTGTGACATCTGAAGCTAATGAAAACCTTGAAGATTTATTCATAGTGTTCATAGTGTTTGTTCATTAGTGTTCGTATGGCAAGGAAAGGAGCACTGGCAGTACCATAAGTCACTGTCTTGAGTATGTACTCGGATGGTTCTGCATCCTCTCTATTCTTCCACGTGATTCTTAGCAGGTCACGTCATGCTGGATCTATAAATATTTAGCGGTACATTTATTTGAATGGCTTCTGTAGAAGGAAATTTATGCTTCTTGAATCTTGTCATTATTTCAAAAATGTCCTCCTTGACAAGTCCTAACAAAAGGTGATCGCTGAGGCTGTTGCTGGATGTTATAGGAGAACATGCGTTAAATACAACATGTAGCCTTGTTGTTGTTTCTTTCAGGTCGAAGGACTCATACTGGGGAAGTAATTGCAAGGATGCGAAGCTGATTGCTCAGAATAGGGTTTAACATTTTTCTCGCTAAGGCCTAGATCAAAGTATTCCTGTATGAGATCTTGATATAAATTTTTCATTGCTTCGTCTTTGGAACTCTTTTCCATAGTTGACCCAATCTTCTTTTTCTATGATTTGGGATTCTCCTAATTTTTCAATATACTTTACAAGCACTTGGACAATATATCTGTCTGTTTCATCACATGACGGCCGCTACTCTATGAGGAAGGATATCCACATGTTTTGGGAATTTTTATGCAAGAAAATATCTGAAATTTTTTTCTGAAGAAATGAAAGAATATAGTGTCTACAACTGCGCAACCGCCAACAAGTCATTGCAAAAGGAAAGAGACCACACTTCATATTAGTTATTGATGCATCTGCAAGATAAGCAAGACAAAAAAGGTGTCCGGATGCTTTTAATTATATAGTATATATCAAGTTACATAATGTTACAATACAAATGTTTATGCAAATAATATGAATGAAGTAATAAATTTTATTGTTATTTATGATGCTTAATTTATAGAAATTTAAATTATTTATTTAGTTTATAGGTATGCAGGGGTATTTAATCTGTTTCTAACTTCTAAGCAATGCAATATAACCTATGGAAGTTTCAAGTTTAAAAAAATATCAATTTGTGGAAAAACCCTCATCTTTCAGCTTCTCTTAGAGAACAGTTAAAATTCACCTCGCTGCAATGACGATGACTTTCTAAATCTTAAGGATATTCTCTCGCTCTCTCAACTGTAATTTTTATATAAACTGTCCTATATATTTGGCTTCGAAATTATGAAGGAAATATTACGTTATATATTTCGCACATACCCTGTAAAAATTATTTAATACAAATTCTCATACCTCCTAGAATATTCAAGGTATTTGCTTTGAATTTTAATACGATGCATCACGGGCTTTTTGTGAAGTATTCTGTAAGTTTCTTGTTTTTTAATTGAAAACTCGGGATGTTATGAAGAAAAGATATGCGGAAAAATCCAGGATTTAAAAAAAAAAAAAACTGATTTTCTTCCCGAATACAGTGCTATTTTTACGAAAATGCGTGCAAGTATTGCTCACTACAAACAAAACCATTAATGAAAGTTACAAATCATTATCAGGTTTCTGTGAGGTTTCTTTCGGGGAGCCCAAATAATTTTTTTCTTCATCACTTTATAGTCGGTGTCATAAATGCATTCATGACCAAATATTGACTGTAAAATGTGAGAATTCCCATGTCCAATTACTCTCTACATATAATTGTGAACCATTGAGCCCAAATTAACTTCAAATTGTTCGCATTTTAGAAACTATGCAATACTTTTGGCCTGTAGTGCATGTGTAGAGATTGAAGGCTTCAAACGATGAATTAGGTTACTAATGAAATGTTTATTTTCCTGAAATTTTTATTTTGAAGTAATGCAGCTTGCAAAGGGAAGATAGCATTTTGAATGATCGCCAAGGGCAGCAAAAGTTGCAGCTGCTCCACTGATCCACGTTTAAGCAATTTGAAAGAATTGTTTTCTGCAAATTTATAAAAATTTTTAAATTTTCTCCCTGTGCATATATTGAAGGGTGATTATTCATGAAACCAAGGCAGTAGAGATGTAGGGTAAGATGATATGAATACAAACGCCTTAGGGCATTGCAGGAACAATTTATTAGTACGTTCATTTCATTTGTTATACACTTTTATTTAACTTGGCCTGCTTCATGTTTATAAAGGTTGAATCTTATGATACATTTTTCATTCACTTCCTGATGTGCCAAAGTTTTGAAATTTTGTATAATTGTGTTTTCTTTAACAATAGAGAAAAGTGACCGAATATGGGATACTTTCCTAATATGAGATACTCCTGTATGTTTTCAATTTGGAGTGTGCCACCATATTTATTAATGGAGCATGAGTCGGTTTTCCAAATTTCAAAACTACACCGTTTTTGGAATCTGGAGCTTATTGCAATAGCTGTCTATTCCATACGGAAAAGATACAGGAATATCTCATAGTAGGAAAGCATCTCATATTCATTCATTTTCCTCTACACTACTTTAATATTTTCAGAACTTAATTATCAGTAAATCGATCGATTTAAATAAGTTTTGATTTCATCTGCATGGTGCCACCTGGTAGTGAATTTTTTTAAAGAAAATTAAAGTCAAGATTTCATAATATTTATAATAATGAGTTTTAAATTAAAGAAAAATTAGTAGAAAAAAATTTAAATTAAAGATTCTACTTTTTAGAATACTAATAAAAATGTATTCTTAAGTATGTGTTTACTACCTAATAAACATACTGTTCACTCTCCTTCACGGCGCCCGTTTTCTGTACTCAGTGATAGATGGCGCTGCTCTTGTTTTTTAAAATTATTTTTCTTGTCATTAAAGTCACACAGTCCACGAAGCTCGAGTGTGATGTGTCTTTTCTTGCAGCTCTGTGTAGTGTGTGTGGCTTTTTTGAATAATGATCAATGAGTCGAGTTATTGTCGTGCGGAAACACATACTAAAATGAAATATGACAAAGCATATTTAAATTTACAATTTTATGAAATCTTTGTATTGAAAGAAATTCCACATGTTTGTTAAGCATATTTTTTTCATAGAATCAATGCCGATATTCTTTTGTCATATTAAATTTTGGTCAGTTTTTCAGTAGTATTTTTGTTCTTTTTTCTGAAAGCAGTCATATATTTTGTGTTTTCAGATTTAAAGCTATTCAAATCTTACATACAAATTATTATTGGAATTGTAGAAAATGTATTCTGGGATTGAACAACTAATTATCAGTATGCCTATTACATAAAATTGCAAATAGAGTGTAACTTCACATATCCGTTTTCTCAAATGGTGTTTTAATAAATAAGTTTTATGAATCTTTACTGTTTGTTACAGAAATAGACAGGTAGGTGTTCAGTGAAAGCAGTCCAACAAGCTGGATAATGGAAAATGACGCTTTATTCCACGGATATTCCAGAAAACTCGAAGCACAGGTAACAGGAAAAACAGCACTCGTGCAAATTAAACAGCAATACACACAGAAAGCAAATCACTAATAATAACAGAGACAGCACTATTTTATAGTGTTCAGCGTCTAAAAGCTGACCAATTCGCATTGCGATCAACACTCCAAAGAGATTATCCCCCCGCATGGTCCCTCCGATATTTATAGTTTTCCTACAGGGCGTGACGTCATATGGAATTTTTCAAAAGAATCTCCATATCTTCGTTCCTAATAAAGATAGAGCGATAATTCTTGTACTTTATAGAACCTTCATTTTGTCACCAAGTTCAGGTCGTTCCCATTCGATTACGAATCTAAAATCGTTCGTAAAATGTAAATCGTTCTTTCCTTTCATAAGACTAACATAGCAGGAAAGCGGTATTTGCAGATTCGTAACATGTTATATGCATCAAAATAAAATAAAAAATAATACAAAGTTTTTAACTCTAAAATCCCGATATTTCATTGAAATTAAGTCAGCTGTGGAAACGGAAGAGTATGATTTGACTTTTAATAAAAATAATATAAATATATGCAAAATTGTTATAATCCTAAACAATATAATTACGAAAATATTAAATTTCAGTATTGTATTATCTATAATAGAAAAGGCCAGATAAATCTATGACGGCCACATGCTTTGGCTACTGGTCAAAGAGATTCCGACGATCTTCTGTCTACAAATTAGCATACACTCGGTATACTGTTTTGATTCTGTGATGATTTGATATGAAATAGGAGTTACACCAGAATTAATTTATTTTCCTAATATAATCTTTCAGCATTTCGTTTGTTTGTTTATTTTGTGTGCGCTTTTTTTCTCTGAGTATTGGGAAACACTGAAAATCTTCCTTTACTTAAAGATCTGCATTCATAAATTTAGCATTTTTTAAATTTTGTATTTGGTGATGCGTTGTTTTCTTCTAGTGGATTTTGAATTATTTTCACTAGGACAAAACGAATGCAATTGTTAAAAATAAAGTTATTAACAAAGCGAAAGTTTATGTCAATTGATTCATCAGTTCTGTTTTTCATGCTTTTTTTTAATTTCTTAATCACTCTGCCAATGCGCATGAGATTTTCTACTACAACTTTCGTTAGTAAATCTGTGATAATCAGATTTGAGATATTGTTGGAGATCTAAAAGTATGTCTTAGATAGGCACAAATCTTCTAGTATTTAAGTTAATATATATATATATATATATGAAGAACGAAGAAGACTTTTTAATTTTTTATTTAAAAGTCGTCCTTAAGTAAATTTATATTTTTAAAATTATAAATATAAATGGCATCGGAGCAGAGTATTACGTTCTTGCCCCCTTTATAATATTTTGCTTAAAAAATTAAATAAAAGCACCAAAATTTTTTCTGCATGGCATCCGGGGCTGCTATACCTTCTTTGCTCTTTGGTCACTACATCTCAGGAACCTGTAATTATTAAATTAATTTGCGTGTTAACAGGCCTGCGCCTAGCCTAATCAGCGCCGTCGTGCAAATGCCTAATCAGCGCCTTTAAACAGTGGCGATATTAGGGGAAAATGGTTTATGGCTTGACCTAACTTAACCTAATGGCTTGTAAACACTTGACCGGGGTGCGTAGTGAGAAATTGCTGTAAAAATTAAGTACCTTAACCATAAAAATTAAGTATCTTTGCACATGCATGCATATGTACACCCACGTATTTTCTAAGCATATGATGTTTTCATTTCATAATAATGCATAGTTTTCATTAAAAAATTTAAAAAATATATGTTTTTTAAAATTTTAAATATGTATTATTTTAATTTTAATATTTATTTTAATATTATGCTGAATTGCCCTCTCATCGTGGCAGCACCATCGTATCAAAACCATCGTTTGAAATATTCAAAAAAGACGAAAAAAAGGGGGATGGAATCCAAAATGGCGCCAAATTTTGAGACCCATTAACTCAGCAACTATTAAGAATAATAATAAATGCATGAATTTGTAGGGAATTTCACTCTTTTTATTTTGTTATATCACTTGTAATTCGAAAACTGAATAGTTTTCTAGATATTCGAGAAAAACTAAAAAAGGGGAGATGAAATCCTTGATGGCGGCGAGAGTAGTAGTAGTAGTAGTAGTTTTTAGTAAGTTCATCAGGATTCTCCTCACGAGCATGTGTGCCAATCTTCAAAACTATACGATTTAATGTTTTTCACCTCCATTTTGGGCTTTCGTTTAACATGTGTTAACCCCTGGATCTATCTCACCCTGTATTCCTTCCCTGAATTGTTCCCTTTCGTCGGTTTTCTTTCTAGATACATCTGGTATTCTTTTCTAAATACATCCAGTAAACAAAGCTATATGACTATGCTTTCGATTTATCGTTTACAACTTCTGGGCAAACAAAAACTTCTCGAGAAAATTAATCTCTTTTTAAAGAACTTTTTTTTTCAAAACTAAGCACTTTTAAGGTGCTTAAAAATGGTTTTCAAATTTAAGCACTTTTTAAGCGCTTTCCATGACGCTACGCACCTTGTTGACCGGCTCACAGTGATCGATTTAATAAATCTATCTGGACAAAAATAAAAAATAAAAAACCATCATTGTTATTTTTAGTACGAATTACTTTATTGGCAACTGAAATACCAATAACCATCTCTAATTTAAACGGTTAGTACCTGGAATTTTGCCTGTAATGGGTAAAAGTTTGCATATTGAGACAGTACATTTTGTGATCTTCTAGAAGGGAGATATGTGATTTGTGTAATTTTAAAATAATATTTGTATTTATATAGTCATTGTGTTATAAAAGGTTAGTATTATATCTAAGTTTCATATATTAAATGAGAGTGTCGACTATACTTTTTATTATTTGAAAAATATATGGATTTTATACCATCTCACTAAATGTTACTAGGAAAGCAAAAAATTTCTCCGCCTTTTAAGTTATATTTTTATATACCAGATATATTGAAAAATAAGAGTATAAAACATTATTTACTACCATCTTAAAGAGCAGAAAATTATCTTTTTAATGATTTCAATTTAAATGATATTCGTTCTTTTCCTTAATTTAATAAACATTTCAAATTTATTTCATACAAAATTTGTAACAATGCTTTTTGTTATTGTAATTAAATTAAAACCATTGATCGTTTTATCAAATCCTTCATTCTGGTATTTTTATTATTGTGAAAATTATGATAAAAATATTGTTTTCTTTAAATGTTAACAGAAAGGCAGAAATTTTATTTAGCTTTTATTTCGTAGCATATACATCTTTAAATATGTTTGCACCACAATGCGATGATGTTAATTACTCTCTTTCCTCGATGTTTCATTTAATTTACTTTTCATTTCGATGTTTCATTTAATTTTTTAATGATCATAATGAGTGTGTAAAATCCTTCAAGATTGTTGAGCCCACTTCCTAGTGAGAGAGAGACTAAGGAGAAAAAGAAAGAACACTATGCGGTTTTTTCTGGTCAGTAACAAAATCACTAAAGAGAAGAGAATTGTAGTCCACATAATGGCAATAAAATCCAAGATATGAAAGAGTTTCTGTTTTTGCCGTAGCAATGATGGGGAGGGGAAAATGGAGTACGAAGGACTACGAGATTCTTGCCAGGTGGTTCAAATTAAGGAAAGAAAAAGAAGAAGAGTGCGTTTCACTGCTGGTCTAAAGGTTCAGTGGATTAACGAAAATCAGCGAAAGACTCTTCCGTCGAAAATTCTGTTATTAAATTGAAAGTGTTAGAAGTACTTGGACTTAAAAAAATATTTTCATCCAGAGCAACGCGGGTATATCAGCTAGTTTTATATTACATATATGTCATTTTTAATTTATTTGTCCCCTTTTGTTTTTTTCTGGCAGACGATTTTATTAAGTCTTTTCTACATATATTATAATCTTCGCCCTCCAAAAATTAAACTTTACGATTAAGAACTTTTGGGTAGAACAGCCATTGGTAATGACTATGCTTGATGAGAAAATTTGTAGTATTCTGACTGACTGATTGACACCGCAGCATAGCCCCGAACTCGGAACTGACTGAACAATATAGTCAAAAATGTTACATTTGTGGAGCTTTCCCAAGAGAAATGGATATATTTGAGAAAAATAATAATAAAGCTACACATCCTTCGAAATTCAGATTTGGATTGCCATGTCCTACATGCTTGGATAAGGTGTTCGGAGTGTCCCCTTCATTTGTCATATAAACTTGAAGTGAAAAAAATGGCAAGCAAGAAAAAAAGACAAGGAAAAAGTAGAAAAGCGCAAAAAAGTTATTCAAGACATATTTAGAAAAGAAATGGGTCTTTTGGTAAATATGCCAAAGCGAATTTCCGGAACATCCAATGGTGGAAATATCGCCCGCAGATTTTTTGCTAATCCGACCTTATCATCTGACATAACGGGGTTAAGCATTAAACTTATCAAGCGTTTTTCAATAATTTTACAAGTCATTTCTAGAGAGCAAGAAATTGATGAAGACGCATTTGAAAAATATACCTTTGATACTGTAAAATTGTGTGTTCAATTATGTAACTGGTATTATATGCCGGCCAGTGTCAATAAATTATTAATTCATGGAAGACAAATAGTTGAATACGCCATTCTACCAATAGGCCATCTTTCCGAAGAAGCACAAGAGGCTCGAAATAAAGATTTTAAAAAATTTCGAGAACAATTCTCAAGAAAATTTTCTATGAAAAACACTTTGGAAGACGTAGTACATATGTTATCAATCACGTCCGACCCTATAATCACGAATATCAGAAATAATTCTAAGAAACACGAAACTAAATTATCAAAAGAAGATGACTTGCTATTGAAAGACTTATAGAATATAGTTCTTGAGAAAAAGATTACACTGGTGAAGGTCTTAGTGACTGACGGCATTTTTTTTACAGTTAGGTTCATGTTTACTGTCAATATAACGGCCATATTAAAACTTATACGTGTGTTTCACTAACCAAAGTATTTTTGTCCAGTTAGATTTATTAAATCTATCACTGTGCGGCTCCTTTTAGACTCGGTGCCCTCGTGCGCCCGCTTGTTATTCTAAAGGATAAATAATTTATGGAATGAAAATCTAGATGTTAATTTATATTGCAAATAGTATCAATTTGAGCAACACATTAAATATTTAAATTATTGTTAAAGTATTTTTTAATTATAATTTTAATACAGATACATGAAGTGAATGGATCAGACCAATCACTATAAAAAGTTTATAGCAGAAAGGAGTAGATTTATGTTAGGGAGCAGAAACTGTTTAACAAGCCCTAAACGAAGATGAATGGGCAGTTTCTCTTTCCCTTCAACGCACGTGATCGAAAACAAGTTCCGAAAAACGTGCGGAGAATTTTCCCGCGCTTTCTGAAGTAGAATGAACCCGAAGAATGAACAAAGAGTGTCATCGGAGGGGAAGAGGAAAGGAGCCTGGCAAGTTTTGGAATTGTTAACCATCTAGGAGTGGCCTTGGCCTTGACCCAGATATCGGGGCTGGCTCGCGCCGTGACCCAGCTACAACTTGGCACAGAAAACAGAAAGAATTCATAGACGAGTTTAGAGATGGCGCTGCTTTGTACAGTGCACTTGGACTTAACTAAACACTGGGACAATAGACTTATACACCGAAAAGCTGTAAAGAACTTTCTTTTCTAAATACTTTACTTTCTATTCTTAATTTCTATTTTGATATACATAGTAAAATTGTTCCATGGCTATCGACTGGTCACTACTTAATCATTTTTGACGAATGTCTACTCGGCATACTCCTAATTATATTGTATTATTAAATGATACTTGAATGTTAACATTACCATAATAGAAAGGAAATCTAGTCTTAGTTAATCATTACCAAAACCTATTAGAAAATTTTCTTATCAAACTTTTGAATAGTACATATGTTTATTTAAGAAATGTGACGATGATTTGGCCTGTGTTTTTTTCGTTCATTTGATTTATGGTATTTTTTTAAAGTTATTTTATTACATATTTTAAACCTTAATTAATTATTAGTAGGTATTATTGCCTTTTATGAAAATATAAAAGCTATTTATTTTAGGAAAAAGAAGAGAAATCCATATATTTAATAAAAATTTACTTGAATTTTCTGAATATTTTCTAACGAGCACTGTTCATGACTAGCTGAAGAAACTACATTTTCTTAACTTCATTTTAAGGCACAATGAGGATGGGTTGGAGGTGTATAGGAACAATGAAAAAATGTACCGAATAATAATTTAAAAATAATTAATCATTAGAAAAAAATTTTAAAAGTAAGAAAAAATAAGGAAGCATAAATAAAACACGTTGCCATTTATTTTATTATTTTTAAATTGTATTGGAGGTGTATGGGAACAATAAAAAAATGTACCGAATAATAATTTAAAAATAATTAATCATTAGAAAAAATTTTAAAAGAAAGAAAAAATAAGAAAGCATAAATAAAACACGTTGCCATTTATTTTACTATTTTTTCTCCCGACTGATTCATCCACATTGTTCATAGTATCAGATGACCATATTCAATATATAGTAAAAGGTGGTGAGGAGAATTCTTCATAAGATAACATTAAAAAAAAAACCAATATTCTTTAAAGAAAAGTTTTCTTATTTTGAATATGAAGTACTTATTTAGGTGTAAATCTGCAGGAGTGATCTCCCCTAAACTTTTTCGTATATTTACACAATACGGCGTGCTTCATAGTGTTGAAAAGAGAATCGTGTACGTACTTTGGATATCTTCCCTTTGACCGATTAGATCCAAAATTTGACACTGATCTACAATTTGGGTGGGAAAAATACAGACCAAATTTCATATAGTTATACGGTGACCAACATTTTTACGATGAAAAGGAGGACACAAATAAATTGAAGAAAAAAATATAATAAATTACAGAAATATTTTATTCATTACAACAATAATACAGAATACACTATAATATGATAAGTGCATATTGAAAACATTGGTAATATTTTATATCGTAATTTATATTTTATATTGTACAATAATATTCTATTTTATATTGTAATAGGCATGCAATACTTACATGCTTAATAATTATTATTTAAATTAGTACTTTTCCATTAAAAGAATATTTTTTTTATCAATGTATCATCTTCTAACAATATGATGGAAATATCTAAACAAGAAACAGCCTGCATATTGAATTTTACAGCAAGTTTTGCAGCTTAGAGTATCAACATTGAATCTCGAGTTCTACTTGTCCGAAAATCATTAGTAGATGAAAAAATATGATTAAAATTGATCGAATATGGAGATTTACAGATTAAATATTAAAAAGGAGGACAATTAGGAGGACACTTTTCGAGGGAGGACAGAACTTACAAAAGAAGGACGATTGGTCACCTTAATAGTTAGCTTATTATGTTTTCGAGTTATTGTGTTCAACACATACTTTAGAATCAGTGGTGTAGTCTTGAAAATAAGCCGTGAGACACTCTAAAAACAGTGCCAGAAAGCTCTAACCTATGTGACAAAAATCGCTTTGTTTTAAGAATGTTCTAATAATTTTTCTTAATTATTTTTCGTGGGAAAAAAAAAGCAGTGCCGAAAAGGCGTTTCGGCTCCACTACACCCCTGAGTAGAATAGACAAACAAACAGATAGTCTATCCTTTTCTGATTTAATCCAAAATTAGACAGAGATCTACAATTTGGCATAAAGATCATGATCTTAAATTCACCTAAGCAGCTTTTGGGCTTTTTGAATTATCATATTCACATTTCCACGAGTAGTTAGATCGGCAGATACTCAACCCTTGGACGGATTTCATACAAATTTAGATAGAAACCTACAGTTTTGGTGCAAAGACCAGAGTACCAAATTTTTATCAGTTTTTGAGTTATAATTAGGGTTGCCATGCGTCCCGTATATACCGGACTGTGACCGTATTTCTCTACTCATTCCCGTATTACTCTTTGTCCCGTATTGACAACACTGAGAGTCTATTCAATTGGTTTGTATATCCAAAATATTATTTAGAGAAAAATAATACCAACCAAATATTGCGAAGAAACTTTGAAATTGGGTATGGAAGAGAAATGGGTTAAATGTTTTGCAGATACAAAGGATATTGATCAGAAGTCATGTCTAATAAAGCTATACGTATTTGCCACAATGCCAATGTGAAGAGAATATTTTCCCAGTTGTCAACTCAATGATCGGACGAAAGAAGCATTTCTCAGTGAAGACAATTGAAGCATTTTTGATTTGTCGTTATAATTTGAAAATGACTTGCACCCACTTTTATAATTATATGAAAAAAGAAAGTGATATAATTAAGAAAGTCAAATCAACTTTAAAATCTGACTGGGCCAAAAAGAGTTTAGCATCTTTTTTTCATTATTCTACTTGTTCATTTTATTAGATCTCGTAAACTTTATAAATTTTTTATCTGATAAAATAAGCCATTACCAACACGCTTTTTTCATGTTTTATTTATTAGCACTGGAACGTCCCGTACAAATGCTTGGCAATTATGGCAACCCTAGTTATAATATTCAGAGACCAACCAACAGACAGAATCAAAAGTTTTTTTCGGACCCAGGGAGGTCTAAAACCTGTAGATCCTTCAAAATCTCGAAGTTGAATTTTGTGACGATTACGATTCTTTCTTACATGAGGAAGTATACAAGGAAGTAAAAGTGGGATATTTAATTCAAATTTAGGACTGGTCGTTAATAGAGTTTTTTGCTGTGGGATTTTTATTACATTCTTTTATGTTTCAAGATCTGTTTTATTTTACATTAAAGTAGTATTTTAAAAGTATGTCTTTAGTCAGTCATAAGCACACTGTTATGTTTAAAGTGATATTCTAAGTTTGCATATATCTGGAATTTAAGAATTTAACATTTTTCCAAATACCTTATATATTTCTTTTAATTGTTGACAGTCATAAACTCTAGAAAATAAAATTTCAGTTCTTGGATTCTATACTCTTATTTTAAAAAAAGAAATTATAAAAGTTAAGGAACAACAAGAACGAAAGAAAGGTTCTGTTTCCTAAATGCGATTATAAAAAAAAAGAAAAAAAAAATGTTTTTCTCATTTACAAAACTTTGGGCCTAAAATATCTAGTTCACATATGTGTGTTAAAAATGTTAGAAATATGATTATATGCTATAAACAAGTGTGTAACCAATTTACTGTTATTCTTAACTATATAATTTTACTATTTTTTAAGTAACTATCAATTTTTAAGTATCTTTATTAAGAGCGTGTATTTGTTTGTTTCCTTTTGATATCACTTGAACCCTGTATCTGTTTTTCAATAAAGAATATATTCAAGGTAATAACTTAAGGAGCATACAGTATTCACAAGACAGAAATGCTGATTAAAATTGTTCTTTCCTTTTGAAAAGTCTAAGGTTTCCTCAATTAAAAAAATGAACGGCATAGCTAATAATATGATTTTCAATTCTGAATTAGAATTACTAATGTATGAAACGCTTCTTTTCAGTGATAATTTGTGCAATGAAACAGTGTGTTTTACAACGCTGTTTATCCCATAACAGGCTGTCCAAAATATTTTTTGTTTGCTTTAATAAATGAAACTTACTTTTTCCAAATGGATGGCGTGCTTTTTACACTTCATCAAATCCTTTACTGTATTTCACATGTGTTTTTTACCCAGATTGACAAAAGCAGAAAGAAATTATACTACCTCTGTCCCATAATAATAGTAACAAAAGCAAACAAATATAGAACGCCACTTTTATTATAAACAAACTAGATTAAATTAAACAATAAATTAAAAATATTATTCCTAATTTTTATTTTGAATGTTCAGATAGTTTCTAGATTTTTGAATAATTTCGTTACTGCATTTTCCTTGATCGCTTGGCTGCGAAGCTTTGCCCTATATGCGTGAGCTTAATGAACTGGACAATCGTAACCCGATGTTTGCTTGAGAACTCTTTTTTTTCATCTTACTTTTACAATGGGTTGATATTCAACTGAAAACAATTGATTTCAATCAGCGGATGAAATTAGAAAAATAGTTATAATTCGTAATAATTAGGTTAACCTACAAATTGAAAGATGTGTCAAAACAAATCACAGATGTCATGAAACATTGATTTTGATTGAAGGCTTCGCAATTTTGCGCTACAACATAACTTACAGCTGCATTCGCCAATAACTCCCGTTTAAATATTCATTTGCTTTTATTATTATGGGACAGAGGTAGTAAGATTTTTCATGCTTTCCTAGCTTTTTCATATTGTTTTGAAATTTTATTAAACTTAAAATAATGGAGTAGACCTAATACTTATTATTAACACGTTGGCTGCCGATCACGCTCTTTGACTCATGTCTGTGAAAATTACTATCTAATTAGATGACCCCTTCTCTACAATAGTGAAGAGATTCGGATCTTC